>JAADXK010000089.1:0-47450 GCA_023337805.1 Globisporangium barbulae | reverse complement strand
TGAGCATTGCCCCGCTTTCTGTTGAGCAGCTCGCCCAATAAAACCTTTGATTTTCTATGTCTCTATATCTTGTCAAACCTTTCGTATTTTATCAGTTATGCGCTCTCAAAAGTGTTGACTATTGGGAATAATGCCTGTATTAGATACAATTAGGGATTTGAAATTATGATTCTTTAATCGTTCTTTAGCGAATTATACTTTTAAAAGCCGTAAACTATCAAAACTCATATTCGCGTGAATTGACGTGAAATCACTGATCCATAGATTGCATCGCGCGGTTTTAATTGATTCTTTCACCAAAGCATCAATTAAAACCGCGCGTGTGTGAAAGTGTCAGACGAACTACAATCACGCTCGCCTGCCTCTCGTCTTCACACGACCTCAAAAGAGAATCAAAATTGCACTTGACTATGAAAAGCTCCACTAAGCGCGTAGCCAACAAAACAAAATGGGCATGCAGAATCACCCACGAGACCTCTCGAACAGCTACACGTGCACCACGTCCTCTTGGCCGTTCTATCAGCATATCATCTCTTCAGAACGACAGCGTGCGCGGGACTCGAATGACAGCAAACGCCAAGATCTGAGCAGTGATCCGCGCCTCCAACTGCTCAATACTGCTGACCGAGTCACCAGTATCGCCACTGCTTGCAGATGGAATTCTCCTCGAGAACGGCACCTTGAGAACGCTAAGGAATGCATATTTCGTTCTCAACAAAATCCTCGCGGCTTTGGGTCATGTCCAAAATCCTCTTACTTCTGCCTGAGGATGGCCCAGTGCTCGACCTCCGGTGCGCGTCGTCAACGCACCGTAACGGTTCCGAGGATGGACTCGTGAGTAGCTCATAGAGCTGCTCGAGCAAGCGCGGATGACCGAACATAGCGTACGCAGTGAGGAATGTGGTCTGGCACTTCTGGCATTCGTATTTCTTTATTAGTGGTACGACGAACGGCTTGGAAGTTGCTCGGAACGGCCTGAAGCGGCTCGAAATTGGCTTGGGGTGGCTCGGTTCCTCTCACTCCATTGAAAACCTTTCTATGAGAATGTGTCTAAACCCTGCCTGACAAGCTTCTGTTAAAGATGCGGTGTTGTGCTGATATTCGTGCGCCACGCGGAAGCGCTCGCACGAGGTGTTGCCTGGATGTGCTCGAGCGTGTCGAGGTGCTCGACGATCTCTGTCACGTCTGCAGCAGACGCCACTGGCACACTAGCAGCATTAGCAGCAGAGGAGAGTGCGCGCGTGTTCCATCGCGGCTGCAGCGACGCGGCGAGGCTCGAGCAGGTGGCGCAGCATCATCGTGTCTCGGGAGATCGGTGAGATCCGTTCTTTGATTGGTGTCGTGACGAAGGCGAGAGCGTAAGTGCTATGTAGCTGGTCGTGCCTTGCGCAAGTGGAGCAAGCGACTCAAACAAACAAGCAAACAAGTGATCGTTGCTGCTGGCCGTGTCTACTTTCGCAAGTCCTAGCGTTTGTTTTTTTCGTGCGCATGTAGACAGTCAACCACCACGCTGCAAATGTTGAACGGTTGCGTGCGTCAGATTGTACAGTAGAAGCGGAAAAGCACTGCTTGATGTGCTGTGTGATTTGATTGCGTTCGCGTGCGTGAAAAGTCTACGTGAGCACACACTGGCAAGCCCTGCTTGCGCAAGGCACTCGCCAGATATAGAATCGAGTCCCAGTCTGCTGCGGCTTCACGGCAGATTTGTGGCGACAGCCTCCGGGAAAAACAAATCCACGCGCACGTTTCTGGAAAAACCACACCAGTTTGCATGGAGCGTGCACTCTTTCCCAGTCCATTTAAAGTGGCTTGGTCATCTCGTCCAGGACCATCATCCGCCACGCAGCAATGACCGAGCCGCACAGCGAATGCACCTAGTCGTCTCGACATGGAAGCAGCATCTCTACATTAGACCTGCGATGTGTGCTGTTGTTCAACTACTGTAGTGGCAGTCTAGCCAGCGATGCATGTGTCCCAGCACAAGACTGACACAACAACAGCAGCGTCTCTCTATTGAGATGCGGACTTGTTCACAACTCGTGCGCGCTCAGTCGTCCACAACAATACAAAAGCAACTCGATGTTGCTTGACGCACAACTATCACACAGATGCGGACTTTGTTCGACAACAAGTCACGCAAACTTGCTTGCTTGCTGCATGCGTGAGGGTTGTCTACCTAGATACAGCCCAGCCAGCGCAAGTGGGCTGATCGTCCCGGCGGTGGTGGTGCGGGCAAACGCGGATACTCAAGCGAGCCTGTCGATGCTGATAACCTTGCGCACTGCGGCTGTCCATCCATTTCACTATTGTCGTCGCTTCCATTCGTTCGCTCGGTTCGCATGCATGCAGCAGGACTCTGTTTTCTGCATGCGAGCGCGACCAGCGAGCGCAACCAGAAAACAGGTGACGTGGGAAAACAGTCAGCATTCCGGTTCCGTGTTCAGGTTAGTCACACTACCTCGGGACACTGACGTCTAGATAGTGGCATGTTCGTCCCAAGTCTCGTCCCTCACTTATGCCTGCGTCGCATTGTCGGCACTTTGCCAGCTCGTGCGTGCTTCAAGTTTGCCAGCTGCACGACCACGTGGCCGAGACGAGTGGACTACACACGTGCTTGCTTGCTTGACCAGAGTGAAGCAAATCATAGACCACGGTGGCGTTGCGGTCCCACAAACGTGCGTTCTCTTCTGAAGTTTGAGCTTGTTGTCCAGCCGGTCGACCAAGCTGAGGCTAATCGATTCTGCACTTTGCTGGCTGGACAAGAGACCAAATGCATGGTGAAACCGTAGTTTGAGTTCGTTACACGCAAGTTGCAGCAGCACAAGTGAACAAGTGGACAAACCGCGTTGTGCACACTTGTGCAGAGCGCAACCAGTTTGCGCCGAACACATTGGCAGAGGTCCGTCGATTTGCTTCGTGGCTAGACCACAGAAGTGAGGGACTGACTTGTGGCAGTGTACGCATACTAACAAATCAACAACTCACTTCACGCCACCATGACTTGCAGCAACAGAGCACGCAATGCTGAGCGGCATTATTAGGTCGTTCAGACGCAAATCAGTATCAACAAGACTATGGGGTCGAGTGTGCGAGTGCTACACTTGCGTGCGACCCTGCAAGGTGCGTTTGCGTGGCTCGTTGTCTGCACAATGCTACACAAACAATCAGCGTCGTCATATTTCAGAAGCGTTGCGCTGTTATGGTGCGCTCCGGATTGAGCGATTGCTTCATAAGTGCTCACCACCACCAGCTGCTGTTTGTACATTGGCATTTGGCCAACAAACGGCATTTGTCAAATCGAGCAAGTGCCGTCCAGAGATAAGGCACACTGCCGCCCTGTCACTTCAACCCGTTGCAGTCAGTCGAACTGGGCCATGTCGACCAGAATGCGGACCTGTGCTGTGTGTGTGAGAGTGAGAGCAGCGTACACGCGATCTTTCTCGCCGTCTCTCTCGCTTGTCTCTCTCGTGCAAGATCGGTCGGTCACATGTCTGTGACGCTGCTGATGTTAATCACCGGCGGTCATGCAGCGCACATGAGCAGCTCTCTCTGTCAAAAGAAACTAGAGAGCGCGCGCGGACCCACCTGGTCGTGACAAGCATCATGGGGCTGCGGTTCGGAGCAAACAAACAAACAGGCAGGCGCACCAGCAGCTGCAAAACGTTAGGACGCAAGGGGAAACAGTGAGCAAGGAAGTCGGTCGCGTTGCACCGGCTGTCCCGTCAGTCTACATCCAGCGGACTTGTATCATCCAGGCATTCACATGTGGCGGTTTCCCTACGGATTGCGGTCCCGTCACAAGTGTGGGACGGGAGCTTGTGTTGTGACCTTTCGTACCGGTTTGTGGGCTTTCTGTGATGTGCTAGCATACATATTTCAAGTCCAAGGCCCTTTTCGTTTCAGAAAATCAAGTGAAACATTGGCAGGCAACCTCGCGCCATTATCATTCCTTGGGTTCGACTTGCAGACGAGTGTGTTTGGGAAATTTCGACCTGCGATTGCTTATTCGTTGTGCGTGTGTGCGTGTTCACTGTGCAACAGTCCGCGGACGTCTTCATTCTTCACTTGAGCAACAGTCAGCGGACGCAACTAACCGCCCCCACACACTGACTTCGCCCTCTCGTTTCAGCACTTGCTTCTTGGCTCCAGTTGTTTGCTCGGCTTGGCACCAGAAGGAAAGCAAGTGGTCACTCGACTTGTTCTCTCAGCACAAGAGCAAACGCAGCACATCAGCAGCCGACTTGCTTACGTGGATCAAACAAGCGCACATGCAACCCCAGCCAACAAAACAGCAACAACAAATAACACGACTTTGAATTCGTGTCGAGGACCTAGCTTCTGGTCAGCGCGCCCACTGGCGACTCGAATGACGGCGCGCGCCAGCTGTCAGTGAGGTCATCCAGATTTGCGCGTCCGCTTTGACAAACAAGGGCTGCCATGTGGTGCGTGACCTCTCTCTGCGCGCACTACATCTGCTGGTTGCTTAGGACGCCATCGAGTCACCGCCATGAGGTTGGTGGTTGCCTCGGAATCGTTGACGCTGATGATGACCAGTGAGACCCACATTAGAAGTGCGACAGCTAACTCGTCGAAAATTTTCCAAATCGCGCGCCAATACAAACTCCAAGTCAAAGAGGGAATCTTGGGCTGTCAGGCTAATCATTTGGAGAAGCGAGATGCGGAAGAGGAACCCAAACGAGACTGTTCTTCAACTGAACCCTCCCTACTGTACGGCGGATTCCTCTTCGATTCAGCCACTTCTCTTATAGATAATCACCACGAGTTTGCTGGACTTTGCGGCTGACTCTTGCCTGCAACAGTCCGGTCAGCCACGCGTCCCATTTTGACTGGCGGGCTGTTGAACCAACCATTGCGCAAATGTCACCAAGTGGTGAGCCAAGTGAGCATTCGGCTTTGTCCACGCTACGACGACTTGTCTCTCGCTCTTGTGAGTGAGCCGGCGTGACGCAGGTGCTTGACACGCTGGCCAACGCCCTGGATGCAGAAAACGGCCAGGACCGCGCTGGTCACAGTCTCGCAAACTCGATCGAAAAAGCGACCTTTCCAGCCCTCAATCAATTGGGACGGACACGTGCAAGTCAAGTCAAACCGGATATGTGCACGCGCCGCAACTCTGGCGGACGGCACGTTTGAAAAGAGCCGGCGAGGCTGTAACGACGTGGTACGCTGCTGCTACTGGTAGTCAATCGATCGAGCCGCCGTCGGCAGAAACCTGGTGTGTCCCTTCTCTCTCAGCGCGGATGACCCTTCTGGTCGTGATGCCACATCCCCGGCTATGCGCCCCTATTCCCCTACTCCCATTGCGCTTTGTTTTTGTTCTCCCTCTTTTTTTCCCTCTCGCGGTCGTTGCCTCCACCACAAAATAAACATTGCGCTTGAGTATGGCTGGGGCTGAGTTATTGTTTGTTGTTGACCAAGAAACGTCAGTGGAGCGGTCAGTTGCAGATTTGCGGAGAACACAAACAAGCACACAGGAACGAACCAGCAAGCCAACAAAACAAGCAAGCAAGACTTGCTCACTCAATACAGTACTCACGCGTGTCATCTTCCCAGTCGCGAAGAGAACAGGTCGCGCGTGTGTAGCAACTGTACGTGATCAACCAACAAACCAGCCAGATCCGAATCAACCCTGGATCGCTGCCACTGCCAGGATTCAGCCATGCGGGGAATCGTCGCCTCGGTGACGTCGTGCATCGGCGGCAAAGAAGAGAAGTTCGCCGTGCAGATCCAGCCCCTGCACGCGCACAAGTACTTTGCGTACAAGAGCCTGCGCGACTTTGACGCGCTCTGGAGCGCCATGGAGGCCATCGTGGTCGACATTAAGCAGCGCAAGCAGGACGAGAAGGAGCCGAGCATGTTCGCCAAGTGGATGGAGAGCTTCGTAGACCACTACGCGTTCCGGAGCATCGTGCAGCAACTGCGCGAGCAGGAGAAGGAGACCATCAGCACGCTCAACGTGTTTCTGCAGGTCGTGCTGCGCCGCGTCTCGGGGCTCTACGTCGAGAACACAATTCTGCGCTGCGGCTGTTGCGACGTAGCGCGCAAGCTCGCGCTGCTCGTGCGCAACTTCCTCGAGTTCTCGCCCCGCATCGAGGCCACGAACCGCGTTGAGGACGCGTCCAGCGCGTCGTTGTCCCCGCAGGACCGCTGGCTGCGCAAGCGCCAGTTGCCCGAGGTGCGGCCCGAGTGCGACGCCGACATGGAGACCAAGAAGGCGACCGCCCAGGCGCCGCCGATGTTCCCGACGCGTGGCGACCGGTCGCCCAAGGCGCGCAAGCTCAGCAGCATGGGCGAGTTCTGTATCCCGACGATCCGCAAGGTCGGCCTGGACGCGCCCAACGGCGTTGGGGGTGGTGCGCCCGTGCCCACGCGCCGCCGCGTGTTCGCCGAAGTGGACTTTTAGAGCCGACGCCAGGTCATTAGTATTTAAGTTAGGAAGCCCGTAGAAGACGTGTGAGGCTGGCTGCGAATAGAAGCAGCCGCCCGCCCGCCGCGCATGAGTTCGATTAGAAGAGGCGAGGAGCAGTCTCTGGATTATTATTTATCGTATTATTATGAACGCAATGAGAGCGCGATTCTTTTTCACAAGATCCACCAGATCATTCTGAGTTCCATGGTTGTGTGTTTTTGCTCATGCGGCGGCATGAACAGCTGAGAACTGCAAGTTCACTCAACTGCATCGAGTGGTGGCAGCCGTGGTGAACGGGCAAATAACCTTGCGGCCAGTACAGTTGGCTGTTCTTGCTTATGGCAACGCGGACTCACCCACTCACTCCACTCAGCCACTCCACACTCAACTATCCATCCATCCAGCCATCATCAATCTCTTCAGCCAGCCGCGTGTAGCTCGATTGGATTCGCTGGTCTGAGAACGCGGGCGGCATCTTCTCTTGCGCCGCTCATGGAGCCCACACGTTTGATCTGCATCCATCCATTTATCCATCTATCCATCTATCCATCTATCCATCCATCCATCCATTCATCCACGCAGCTCAAGGTTCACGCTATCGACGCTCCACGTATCGATCGATCACATTATCTCCCATGGGCCAAATGGCCATCGTAGATCGCGCAGGACGCAGACAGGAAGGAATCTTGAGCGACGCTTTCCTCCTCGTTAGCTCTTGTTCAAAAGTTGGGCGGAGCTCTTGAATTTTGATTTGCATCGCGCGCACGCGTTATGCTCCACGATTTGCGAGCTGAGGCGCAGGATCAGATGCAAAGCAATGGCCTTGCTATTGCGCCTTGCATTGCGCTGTCATTGCCTGACATGGAAATTCATCCACTCAGGCCCTCGACTGGTCCATTATCTTCCCATTGCCACTATGGCATTTGACTCGTAAAGCCATGCGCTTGGATAGCACGAACGAGAAAGCGAGCGACATGAGGCCTTGCGCAGGCATGACAAGCTTGAAGGGAATGCACGCCGCCGCGCCTCTGCGGTTGCCATGCGTCAGGATGACCACATCTGACTGATCAAGCAGATGACCACGGTGCTGTGACTTGAGTGGGTGGCTTTCGAATCAACCGCGTCCATCTTCGCGTGCTTGAGTAGCGAGCGTGTACAAACGCTTCATCCCACACTTCAAGATGCGTCTGCTTACGAAACCTGTTTTGGAAACAGAAACCTTTTTATATAAACTGAAATAACAAAATCAAGTCAAACCGCTTCACAAGATCCTTTCAAAACACACTACGTGATCAGAGGCCGGCCAACCGAGTCGAAAGAGTGGCATCCGCTAATTTACAACCGTGATGATCGCAGCGCGCGACAAGAAAAGCGCCAGCACCATGACACATCCTGACGTGGAGTTGACCTCGTTGTTGCTCGTGATCGCTCATCCTGGAACTGCTTCCCATTTGGCTCAAGAGGACAGGACACACATGTCAGTCGCACACTTTCCTTCTCTCGCAGGACCCTTCTCCGCAGGATCGGGATAAGATCGTTGATGAAGAGCTCATGCGCCCGTCTTCGACCTGCTTTCTCCTTGAACGCCTGGCAAACCTGCGCACCTCGATCGCAAAACAGCAGGCAGAGAGACCGTCGTCATCGGATTCTACGCAAGAGGAAGGTGTCGTTGAGAGGAAACAGTCGCGTCTTCGTGTTCTTTTTCCTTCGTTACGCCTTCAACTACGATGGATCCTGGCAACAAGAAAAGAGAGCCACTGCGCCACAAACATGCCTTCACCCTTCAGCAGCAGCAGCAGCGTTCCCTCCTTCTTCGTCCCGACCAACAACAGAACGACAGCATGCAAAGAAAAACTTACTCGCAACTCCACACGCCACGCGAGAAACCGAACACAGATCGCCATAGAGAGAAGACTTGAGTGTCCACCGTGAGTCTCAACGCTTGTCGCCGTCACCGTCGGCTTCACTCTCTCGCACTCAAACGCCCATCGGCTCTGTCGAGTAAACATTGCATCTTCATCTCCCTTCTCTCCGTCTTTCTTTCCGCACCCTTCATCTCACCCTGGGTCGCTGCTGCTGTCGTTTTCTTTTCATTGCTTGTCCCATGTTGACCAACCGATCTTCATCATAGCAAACGCTCTCTCTCGGCTGACTTCCTGCGCTCCTTGCATCCACCCGCTTTCGTGTCGACCACAAACGCCACCTCTCCCCAAAGGTTAAATCTTGGACGAAGAAGCTTCGTTTCTGTCGGCATGAAGCGCTGGACGCGAGCCGAGTGCCGCATGCCTACTTGCAGTACAAGTTGCGGTCGATGACTGGAGGGATCGGACGGATCTCCGTGCCGAGCTCCTGCTCGATGCGGTACAGGTTGAAGCGGTCGTCGTACGTGATCATGTTGATCGCCAGACCGAGGTGGCCAAATCGCCCAGAACGACCGATACGATGCAAATACGTCTCTGAATTCTTTGGGAAGTCAAAGTTGATCACAACATTCACCGTCTGGATGTCGATACCGCGCGTGAACAGGTCCGAGCACACCAAATGGCGTGTCGCGCCGTTGCGGAATTCGTGGAACACGCGGTTGCGGTGCGCCTGGTTCATCTTGGCGTGGATGTAGAAGCACGAGTAGCCCAGCTCCGTGACCTTCTTCGCCAAGAGCTCTACGCGGTTCACAGAGTTGCAGAAAATGATCGATTGGTTGATGTCGAGCTACACCACACAAACAAACACACGAGAGGCACACAATGACCGTCAGCATCCGCACACGTTCTTCCAATAAGACACTGCAACAGAAAATGAGCTCACCTTGGAGAAAAGAGTGTTCAGGCAGTGCACTTTCTGGCGCTCTTCGACAAAGGCGTAGAACTGCGAGACACCTTTCAGCGTCAGTTCGTCCATCAGGTTGATTTCGTACGGGTTCTCGATGAATTTGTCCTTGAATGCCTTCACAGTGACGGGGAAAGTTGCGGAGAAGAGACAGATCTGGCGGTTCTTGGCGGTGTGGTTCAGGAGTTGCTCCAGGAGCGGTTGGAATTCAGGGGAGAGCAGCTTATCGGCTTCGTCCATAATCACGGTGGAGCATTGGCTCAGATCAGCGACGCCCTTGTTCGCTAAGTCCATGACGCGGCCTGGGGTGCCGACCAAGATGTGCACGGTCTGGTACAAACGCATGATGTCGTCCTTCAAGCTGGTGCCGCCCGTACTGACCATGCATTCCACGCCCATGTGTTTGCCAATCTCCTTCACGATCGCCGACGTCTGCAGTGCGAGTTCTCTGGTCGGTACGAGGATCAGCACCTGGATGTGCTTCTTCGAGGTGTCAGTCTTCTCTAAGCACGGGATGATGAATGCAGCGGTCTTGCCCGTTCCGTTCTTTGCGCGCGCCATCACGTTGCGGCCCGCCAGGATAATCGGCACTGCTTCTTCTTGGATCGGCGATGGGCGCTCGAAGCCCTTCTCAAAAATGCCCATCAGCAGCTCGCGCTTTAAAAAGTAGTCTTCAAACTCGTTGCCCTTGACATTCGTCACATCTTCGGTCTGCACGCGCGTGTCCTTCTCTGGGCGCTTCAAGGTGTTCTTCCAGTCTTCCTCGTCGCCGACTTGGTGCTGCGCGCTGCTGTTGCTGTTCGTTGCTTTACTCGCCATTGTTGATTGCTTGTTGTTGAAGGTAAATACGTTGCCTTGCTTGGATTTTTTTCAAATTGTCGTCAGGAAGCAACACTTGGTTGGGGGTCAGGCGCGGAAAATAAAAAAAACTGTATGACAACAAACACAACAAGCAAACAGAGCGACGTCAGCAATGCTGTCACAATGCTAAGCAAGCTAGTGTATTCACATAGAGGAACATCCGGTGTGATGTACAATCTCCTCCCACATTTGCGAAAACCGCACAAAGAGAGAACGCCAATTCCGCATACCGTGGCGGCCAACACTGACGAAGCCGGCGAGCCCGCACAGCAAGCAGCACGCACACATGCACACACAACAACAAGCAACATCGTGCACGCCGAAACTATTCACATGCGCAGAGGCAGGGGAGAGATATGCAAGCACATTGATTGTATCACGATCTTTCTTCATTTCATTCTTCCTCCTTTCGTCATGCGCTTGAGCGCATTAAGCAAAGACGCTAGGAAGAGAGACAGAGGCAACGAGGGCGACATCTCACCAACACACGCATACAGCACACGCACACAGATATAAATCACACGCCGTCTTCACACACACAGGCACGCGCATTCGTTTCCTACCTGTTTCGGGCGTCCTTGGGCTGTTTCTCTCGAGTTATGCTGTGTGGGGAGGGGAAAGGAAGGGGGCGAACAAGTGTGGCGCGCGAAGCGGCATACAAATTTCAAGATAAGGCGGCAATCCACCAATCAGAGCAGCGGAAACTTTATAAAGGATACTTTTTGCCCCTGAATGGGCAACTGCATTCATTCTTTCGGTAGAAAAAGCGAGTTGAATCTCAAGTTGCTGGATAAGGTCTTGCACAAAACCAACTGACAAGTGGTGGAGAGGGAGGAAAGCAGTGAACACCTACGATGGGTATCATGACCAAATGAAAATACCTCTATACTATAGTACCTCACCACACAAATTAATATAAACCTTCTCGACAATATAGCAGCTAAAAAGGTGAATTAAAAAGGAACGCTGCGATCCATATTGCAAGTTGCATCTTGCTCGTCGGATTTCTTCATCACCTTCGGCCATGAGAGACCTGGTACATGACGTTGCCATTGCGAAACACCAGACTAACACGACAAGCGACAGCACGACAGGAAAACATCCATTTCACTATTCGTATGTTCATTCTTTTTCTTTCGTGTACGGGAGTTTTCTGCTTTGTGTTCCTGTTAGCTGCTGCGCTCATTGTTTCTGTTACCATTCGCTAATGCATTCTTGTGTGGAGGGCGCTTCTCGTGTGCATTCAAATCGTACTCTGTTCGTTTCACTCTCTCGCGTGTGTGGACTCGTTCACTCTTCTCGTTCCCGATCCGCCACGACACCACTCGCTCTTGTATGAGGCTTTACTTAATATGGCTGCAGCGCAGGACTGGACGAGCTGGATCGTCGGCGCTCCATCGGCTGAGAAAACTTGCGCTCCGAGAACATCTCTGGCTCGCCCGTGCGGCGGAAGCCAAAGCCACGCGTGCCATCCGGTCCAAGCGCTTGTCTGTAGAGAGGGTTGCTTCCGTTCATGACAAGCCCTGGCGGACCAGCAGCCATGTTGATGGAGCTGGTGTTCGGTGGAGAACTGCTCATGCGAGGCGAAGACAGGTTGAGTTTCGGGCGCGTGCCAGTCGACGACGAGCGTGAACGGAACTGCTGAGGAGGCTGCGCGCCAACTGTCGCCGCACGGTTGCGACCGCCTTCCCAGCGGGTCTGCGAAGGCGAGAAGTAGTCCTTCTGGCCGCTGTTGCTGCTACTGTTGCTGTTGCCGCTGGAGTTGTTCGCGTCTGCGGCGCCGGTCAGACTGGCAGGAGGGCGAAACTCGAGCTTCACCTTACTCGCATACTTGCGACCGCTCTTCTTGTTCTTACCCACGGTGAAAGACACGTAGTCGCCCTGTCGAATGTCAATGTTGCCGTCTTCGTCTGGGATCAGGCGGAACGAGATGCACGCCGAGTCTTGACGCGTCGGCGTGATCAGACCACCCGCACCGCGGATCGAGTACACGATACCAGTATTCACCTTGCCTTCGCGGAGATCCTCAAGTCCTTCGCCGACTTGTTCAACGTGCACAGGGCGCGCGACAGCGTGGGAGGCCGACTTTGCACGACGACGGTCGCCGCCCATTTCCACTGGGAACATCTTCTGCTTCAACTTGTCGCAGTTCGTGCCATCGAACAGCACGACCTGCATGCCCGTGCGCCAGTTGTATTGATCCGACAGCGTCAGCACCGCGTGCTTGGTCATCTCGTCGTCGACGAACTCAATGATCGCGTACGTCTCGCCCGCAGCAATTGGTGGCTTCAGCACTGCATTTCGGCCAGTAGTCGTGTTCTTCTTCAGCAGACGAAGGTACGTAATCTCGCCACAGCCCTGGAAGGTTTCGCGCAGGGATGCAACCGAGGCATCTTCTGGAAGGTTGTACGCGATCGCTGTGCGCGCCAACTTGCCATGGTACGTCTGCTCCGCCGCCAGTGGCTCTTTTCGGCACACCATCGTCTCGTCCTCGCTGAGGAGCAGCTTCGTCGACAGCTCCAGCGCCTTCTTAATCTGATCCATCTCGGTCGTGAGCTTCTTCACGCGACCAAAAGAAGCGAGCAGATCCAGCTTGACTGCAATGCACAAGACACAGCAGCAACACACAGTTAGTACAGAAGTTCTGCGGATCGCATTCAACATAATAGCAAGAATGCGCGTACCATAGCCGTCCACGTTCATATTCTTCAGCAAGAACAAATCGCCGAGCAGGTTCTCATCGCAGAAGTAAAACTCGAGCTGGTCGCAGATCGTGCGCAGGAACGTCGCGGGGAGTGGACCGCCGGACGCGATCGCAGCCGCGACGGCAGCGGCCTCGGCATTGAACTTGTCGCTGCCGTCCGTCGGCTCATTCTCTGGCTCCGCATTCGTGTTGATGTGCAGCGATTGCAAATCGCTGATAAACGAGCCGCGTAGCGAGGGCACGCCCGAGCCGATCGCGCCCGCCGAGTTCACGACGTCCACGGGGGCCATGATGTTCAGCGTCGGTGGAGGAAGAGGGGGCTGCTGTTGCACGGAGGGAAGGATCGTGTTGGCCGAGGCAGACGTAGTCGCAGCGGCGGCCGAGTCGTCCGAGAACTGCTGCCACGTGGCGGTGAGCGACGTTGGGGGGATCGGCGCCGAGAACGACCGGTTGCGGCTGATCGAATAGTATTGTGACGCCAGTTGCGCCATGACGTCGAAGCCCTCGGCTGGGGAAGTCGCATTGGCGCTGGCGTTGGCCGTGGATGGCAGTGGCGGCGTCTGCGTGTTCATACTCCCACTATGATCGTGTCGCGTTGTGGCGCCAATCGTCGGGTCTTGAAGCGAGAACGCGCTGTCAACGGCCCCAAAGCTCGAGGATGCGGTCGACGAGGTGGAGGACAAGGACGAGGACGCCGGTCGTAGAGGAGTTGAGGCGGATCCAAGTGATGGCGGGAGGTGAAACTCGATCTTATCGAGGGGAGAGGCGGTGGCGTACCCGCTGCCAGCTGTTTCCAGAAATGAACCCGCTCTCCGCGCCGGGTACTCTCCACCCTCCTGTAGAGTCGACGAGGGGGAGGTCGATGCCGATGAAGAGGACATGGTCGCCATCTGGTGAATCCGGTTCTGAGCCTTGAGCGCGTGTGGCCTATTCCAAAACACCACACAGTCAAATATAGATCGCTCTTAGTTCACGACAGTCCGCCTTCAAGTGAGGGAATGAGAGCAGGCAACGACGGGTGGACAACACACTGCCGACCGGATGGATTTGATCCAGCGGTCGACACCCTATCGGCGCCAGTCGCTATTCTCTCGCATTCCTTCTGTGCTTCTGCACGATCCACTTACCTCTTCTGTTGCTTTCTCTTCAAGCAGATGGGTGGGGATCGATCAATGGATCGATGGATCAATCACTCGCTCGCTGCGTGGTGATGGATGGATTGAACGAGCTCGCTCTGTCACGACGCACAGCACGCAACGGTATAATTAGCCACACACACACACACACGTCGACGCAAGATCCACATCTCACGCACACAAGCGCATACGCTGTTCTCTCGTTCGTTGACGGCGCGAGAGACTGTCGAGCTGCTGGATCCACAGAAAGACAGCCAGCCACACACACACGACTTACTCGTAGGCACGCGACTGCAACTTGCGCGGTCGGTCGACTGCTGACTGCTCTGGAGACGAAAGCTACCGCGTGTGCGTGAGAGAACTAATGGGGTGAAGAAGCACAACGAGCGATCCACGCACTCGAGCGCAGAGATAGACGTAAGGGAAGACGGCGGACGGACGACCGACGGGGTGCGTGCACTAATGAGCGCTTACTCAGTCGAGTCTTTCGGCTTGCGTCCCTGCGGAAGCAAGATGCAACGGAGCGACACTGACACTTGTCCCTGGGATACGATGGCTGGGAGCGCTGGGTGGTGTGGTCCGACACCCGTTGTGGCAACCCCAGCATACAAAACGTCATATAAAACGCAGAAAGAGGGGGTGCGTGCAGGGAGAGCGGGCGAGCTTTTTGGCTCGAACGCTGTTTGAGACTTGCGAAAAACCTTGGGTGATTCTTTTTGAGGTTTATACCAAAACTGATTAAACCTTAGTATCTTTTCGGATATAACCTCACACTGCGAAAGGGGCTAGCACTTCAACTTTATTGCTTGCTTCTAGGGTCAGTTGTGAGGATTAATACCAAAAAGGGACCACTTTAGGTTTGGTGTTGCAAACGTGGATTACCCGTTGCAAAAGGGGTTGGTCGAGCAATAACTGGGTAGTGATAGATTACAGCAAATAAAGGATAATTTACTGTGTTAATCCAACCTTGGTTATCTCGGACAGTGTTGACATTCGATAACCAAGTACCGGTACCCGCGAATGCTAAGACATATAGAGCTGAGCACACGAAGATACATACAGCAGCACTGATTTCCAGAAACATTATGCAAAGCTGAGCAACTATCTGTTTCTTGCCATACCAGCATGCTTAAACAAGTCAGAAGAGTACTCGTAGTGGGTCGTTGTGAGTCAAGAACATTTTTATCATCTGCAACGGCATACAAAAGCACATCGCTAATACAAACAAGCTTGACTGCATGGTAATGTAGAGAACATTGCAGGTTAACTAGGAGTAGCATTGCCATGTTTTCAACATTACCAGTCCTCACCGTGAGGTGTGATAATAACAAAATTGAGAAACATATTTTATACTTAGATACATTTCCTGTTGTGATATTATCACAACAGAAAGACAGATGAACAGCTACTAACTATAGTATAGCTTGTGAACAGTTACTAGCATCACCAGCAAACAAGAGTTTGTCTACGATTACGAGTGAACAAAATCATTTCGAACACTATTAAGTTGCCATTAACTTTAAATAGTTATGTTTGCCTTCAATGTGATTTGATTTTGAAAACAATAGGTAGATTTCGTAATTTCAAAACCGGCATGCTGTTGCCATGCCGTACAGTCAGCACTTTTTATTATTCAAACTGGAAAACCTCTTCAAGTCGGTCAGACTTTGTCGCAGAAATGAGTGGTTCTACGGCAAACCGCACTGCTTTGCCAAAAGCCTTCTTGCAATTTATTTTCGCAATTTCACGGCCATGGACACTGCAGAACAAGAGACATTCACACCGCGCAAGCGCTCCAATTTCTCCTGCGAGGACGACGTGATCCACCTTCGTCAGATCTAGCTCAACCTCCCATTCACAGCCAAGCGAGGCGAAACCAGCGATGCGTGGGACGTCGTGGTGAGCAGAACGCGACAGGTTCCAGCGTTCTCGCACAAAAAATAATGGTAAGAAAGTGCAGAATCGCTTTTTGGTGTTGCTAGAGAAGCGCAAGACCTGCGATCGCGAGTCTGCTCACCTCTCAGGTGTGTCTGAGGAGTACACGGAGAAAATGCAGCTGCTCGACGAACTTCTCTCACTCTGCGACAACTAGAAGAAGGAGGATACAGCCCGCTCGACTAAAGATAAGCTGGCAAAGGAACGAGCCGAGAAGCAGGGAAGAGCGGTGCGCGAGAGTGCAATGACGTCTTTAGGCAAGCGGAAGAAAGTCAACACCATGGAGAGCGGCGCGGACGGGAGAGACAAGTTTCCCGCCATGATGAAGATGCTGATTGCGGATAACGAGTACGAGCCGCAGTTTTGCGACCGCGAGCTTGCATTTCGCCAGCAGCAACGGATTGGTAGCAACAACGAGCTCGAATTTCGGTGCGAGCAGCTCAAGTGAAGCGAGAAGAGCGCAAGATCGAGCGAGATTTGGATAGAGAGGATCGAGTCATGTTAGCCAAGTTGGAATTTGGGAAGAACCTAGCCTTGTTTAGAATGATGGCAAACACGGTTAAAGCTAAACATGGTTAAGCTGATAGGTACTCTTCTAGTGTTGATGAAGCTAGCCCAAAGTAATCACTGATTTAACTTCCTTTGTTATGGCAGCAGTGACAGTTCGTCAAGAACATGACCACGAACGATCTTTACTACTGGCATTAGCACGATCTTCTCCTGCTTCTTAAAATCTACAAATGCCCATAGAGTTTTCATTCACCCGAAGAGCCACTCAACCGACTCGTGCACTTTACTCATCATACAATTGAATCGCTGTTGCTGCCCTAAAATACTGTTGCCCTTGAACCCGGATATGATGTGCGAGGAGACCCCATACGCTGGATCTCCATGGATGAACTTGCCGTCGTACACGCGCCATCCGCCGAGAAATTCCAGCAGGTTGCTCGACCGAGGCATGGTGATGTCGTGTTGTCGACCTTCAAGCGACCCGAAGAAGTGAACGCAGGTTCCGTCAGGAGCCATGACCCCTTGGTAGTTGAGACAGTGCACGTGCTTGTGACCTGCATAGATCTCTTGCTGCATGTTGTCGTGTCCGCCGATACGGCACGTCGCGATCTTCGTTTCATCGATGAAGCCGAAGCACGACTTGAGGGGGCTTTCTTTCCTGTGGATCGCGTCGCAGTACAATTGTATTCGGCTCTCGATTAGCGACTGACAAAGAATATATTCGTGTTCCATTTGACCCAGATCAAACCCACTGTATGAGGGGAAATGCGACAAATGAAGCTGTTGCTTCTTCTAAACGTACTCTTCACATCACGGTAGCGCGTAGGGTATCCCATACGAAAGAGCATCGCATAAACCGCCTCCACTGCCGTTGAGCGATTGCCTGTGCTGGTGTACGCATGCTCTGGAAGGTGAAGCAACGAGCACAACTTCAGAATGCCGTCGCAATCAAACCGGAAGTCCACGATGCGGCCTGCGTCGGTAATGTTGCGCAGTGAGAGGCGCGCGTTGGGTATGATGGGGGTGTTTCACTTGTGCCGCCAAGCAGATGTACTTTCGAATTCGTTTCTTCTTGATCAGTGAAATGAAGAGACCGATCTCTTCGCTCGTCCACATGGCTGTTGGGTTTCCTTCGGGTCTAAAAGTGATTTCCTTATTAATCTGGTCTCATTTGCCGCCATTCATATATGGACGGAGCGGGAGCGAGCAAGCTGCTCCGAATCAAAAACAGATGTGCTGTTCCCGTTCTGTTCCCATAAAAAACACTGTGCGGGTACGGGAATTGTGCCTGCCGAAATCTCCCTAATGTCGAGCTCATTTATGCTCCACTGACCCGCATCTACTGGTTACCTATCATCATAAGAACAAGCCATTGTGATGAAAGATAAAAGAGCGATACATTTGAAAGTGAAATTTTAATACCAGTTCAATAAATGCAATCGTGTGTCAAGAGGAGTCACTAGTACGCCGACCTCTTCTCAGTGAGTAAGAGATTGAATTGACATGCTATCTTTTACTGTTCATTTCGTTATACCCATCAATCAAACTACAATTACAGTAATCTCCAAATACGTACTATAAATTACCCTTTATTTCCCGTAATCTATCATTACCCAATATTTTTATTCGATAGATCCCATTTTTGCAGCAGATGATCCTCGTTTGCAACACTCAACATGTAATGATCCCTTTTTGTAATTAGCCCAGTTGTGACATCTGCAACAAGCGCCAATGCGCATGGAGAAATGGGGCCGATGTCTGATTTGTGGCGCAAGATGGCTAACGCACCCATGTTGCCGCCGCCGACTACTGCATGCATGGGAGCGACTGGCGGCAGAGTGGTGGGTGGCCCACGTTATTGAGAACTATGTAGAACAGCACGTACAGCCGCACAGGCAGCTCGTCATTGTGGCCGTTGGGTTTGCGTTCTTGTGTTTTATGGCTCTAAGAGGATAATGGCGGCAGCTTGGTTGTGCCGTTGGTTGCTGCGTTGAATAAAGCGCCTACTGCTGCTGTTGCTTTGGAGCCATTGCCGTTGCGCGAGGGCTGCGAGGAATCGTTGCTGCTGCTGTTGTTGTTGCCGCTTTTCGACGAGCTCTACGATACAGCGTCAAATGAGGACGAGATGTGGATGAGGATAGGAGTGGTCGCTAGACTAGCTCGCGTTTCGACACTGCTAACCAATCACGTGTGCACACATGCGTACCTGCTCTTTGTAGTTGGACACGATGTAGTCGAGGTCAACTATCCGCGACGCGATCACCTTGAGCAGGCTGTGGATGTACTGCGCGACGTCCATGTCCTGCTCGCGCAGCACAGGCAGCTTGTCGCCGAGGCTGAGGCGGCAGCGGTTGTACAGATTCGTGACGGTCATGACGATCTGGCCCGACTCGCGGCTGCGGTCGTTCGAGATGCGGTCGTTGCGCTGCCGGTCGAGGTCGAGCTTGAGCGCTTCGGTGCGCAGCCCTTCAAGGTGCTGCTGGTGGCTGGAGAATGAGAGAACCAGTGTTGGAGGGATTAGCATCGGCAGTTCAGCCAAATGAAGCCACCTGAGCGACGAGCACGCACGCACGCACGCACCCATGGATGTTGCTGTTCTGCACAAGCACGAGGTTCTGCATCTCGACCTTGAGCGCGCGGATCTTTTGTCGCAGCTGGTCCGTCTGCTCAGGTTACGATACAATAGGTGAGACCAGTAGCGACCTTGAGCATGGACTTCTCGTGAGCTCACCTCAACTTCGGCATTGCGCACTTGGCCCTTGAGATCGTTGTTTGTGTCGACGAGCGTCGCGTGGCGGTTCAAAATGTCGCCGATCTCCTCGTACTCGCCGTCGGACGCATCGACCGTCGCCTCCAGGTACTGCCTGTACTTTAGCAGTTGATCTGAGCCACAGCACCACACGGTTAATAAATGCAACAAGCCAATGACATAGACTATCAAACAATGTTCACCACGAGCACAGACCTCGCTTCTTCTCGAGCGCCTCTCGCTCCTTGAGGTCCTTCTCGAGCTGCTGCATGAGCTGGCGCTTGCGCTGCTCGTTGGCATCGGCCAGGCGGTGCTCGGTCTTCATCTTGATCTCGGCACGCGTGCGCTTCGTGTCATTCTCCTTAATGAACTTCTCGAAGCGCGTGACCTGCTCCTTCATCTCGCTCTGCTTGCGGTCGAGCTCGCGCTGCCGCGTGTCGCACGCCTCCATGCGCTGCATGAACTCCTCCTTCATGAAGTCGAGCGCGTCGTCGATCTCGCGCATCTCCTTGCGCTTCTTGAGCAACAACGTCGACTGAGACATCTGCGAGACGCCCGACACCACGGGCTCCATCTCGTTGATCTCGCGCGCCGGGTTCTTGGAGCTGCGCCACCAATGTAATTCGACAGTATGCCCAGCCACGTTAGCGAGCATGCACGCAGCAAACCATCACTAACAGCAGCCGCAGTTACGTACTTTCGAATCCGCGCTTCCGTGAGGAACACGCCGCCGCCGTCGCCCAGCATGTTGTTGCTGCTGCTGTGATTGACGTCGCCCATTGTGGTCGCTTGGTGTCTGTCAATTCAAGCTGTCGCCGCGGCAACAGTGACCGCAGCAGTCGCCCCAGGGCAGAGCGAAAGCGGTGATCTACTGTAGCAGCACCAACAGTAGCAGTCGATACACGTCTGGTAGAGACGCACCTTCCACAGACAAGAGTGTGAGCGCGGAAGTAATTACTCGATGCATGTAAAGTTAGCTGCTTGCCGCCATCTGCAGCATAAAAATACATTCGCGACGCTGATCAATACCACGCCGGATGCCGCTGAAGACCACCCTTCGATACCAGTGCTTTTACCTTTACCAGTGGATGACTACTACCGGCCGTACCAATCTGCAGAGGTCCTCATGGAGGCGGAGATGCCGCATGCGTCACGCAGCTCGCAGCGTTACGCTCATCGACCGCGTTGTGTCCGTCCAGCAACGCTTCAGGATCAATGTTGAATTCGTACTTTGACGAATGAATCCAGTACTTTTTGCTCGCTCTTGTATTCAGGCGCTTCACTGTATACGCTCCATTTCGCACTGCGATTGGCTGATAAAAATACTTAACATCTATCATTGGCTGAAATGATCGCAATACTGTTGGTTGGTCTTTGCCGACCATTCAAGCTGGCAACGAGCTGACATCTCTTGGCGTCCATTTGGCCATCGTGGAGCAGCGACGACGGTATCTCAACTCGTCGTATCTAAGGGCAAGCGAGCAGCAGCGATGGAGTTTGAACCGTCGGTGGCGATCTGGCGCAGCCGCGGCAGCGGCGCCGTGCTCGACGTGTCCGCTGTAAACGGCAAGGACGGCAGCAAGCTCGTGCTCATCACGACGCGCGAGGAGGTGCTCGAATACTGCACGCAGTCGCGTAAGTGCACCAACCACTGGACGTTCCGCGCCGGCAGCAACGTGGCGCTGCGCCTCGGTGCCGTGCGCAACCCGCAGTCGCAGGTGCTCTACGGCGTTCGCGGCGCCAAGAAGGCGAACCAGGCAGAGACGATTGTCGCGTGGCGCAACTCGGACCTCGAGATCGCCAAGTGGAAGACCGCTGCGCTCAGCGAGAAGAGCGCGGTCGCCGGCATCTACGTGCACCCGCGCCTGACGGAGGAGGTTGTGGTCGTGTTCGATAACGGCAAGTTCGCAGTCTACGACGAGGACCTAGTCAAGCTTCTGGACGCCAGCGATGTGAACAACGGTGTGGACGAAGGCATCGATGGACAGGTCGTGTGGGCGTCGCTCGCGTCCGATCACCGCAACCCTGTGAAGGGTTCGCTGTTCCTGTCGCTGCTGGTCAAATCTAAGGCCTCGCAGTACGAGCTCGTGATCTATCAGATATTCTCCAAGAAGGACCGCAAGGACGCGCGCGTCGCGGCGACGCTCATGGCGCGCCAGGCTATCGAGCTCGAGGGCTCCAAGAGCGCCGAGATCGCGTCGTCTGCGTTCCACGCTGAGACCTTTTCGTACTCGTTCGTGTGGTCCACGGGCGAGTGGCAGATGATCTCGTTCCAGCACGACACGGTCAGCAACTCGCTCGAGTGGACGTCGTCCCAGCAGGTCGCTGCCTTCTCCGCCGAATATACGGTCCCATCGTCGCTCACGCCTACGAACAAGAAGCGGAAGCTGGCGCAGGCTGCTGCCTCTGCTACTGGTGGTGCCTTCACAGCGTGCAACGTGGGCAACTTCAGTTACCTCGTGGTCTCGAACGCGTCGAACCCAAAGGCGCTCACCGGCTGGGATTCCAAGTTTGGCGTGCAGGTCGCGTCGACCGAGATCGACTTCCACTCGTCCGAGTCGGACGGTGACGCCAAGAACACACCTGCCGTGGGCTCGATGCTCAAGCTGCTCAGCTCGCTGAACGGCGAGGTCGTCGTCGCCGCCTACGAGCACGCGGTCTTCTTCGTGAACGTCAAGAACAAGCACTCGACGCTCGCGAGCGTGCTGGGCGCCTCGGTCGCCTCGTCCGCTGCGATCTCTAGCGCGCCAGGGCTTCCCAACAGCTCGATCAACTGGACCGACGTCGCGGCCAAGAAGACCGTGGACGCTAGTGGCTGGAAGGACGAGCTTTGCAACGAAGGCGCGGTGGAGCAGCAGTTCATCGCCGACCTCTCGGACACGCACGTGACGGCTACTGCGGCCCAGTTCACAAAGAAGTTCGACGAAGCTGTGAAGAAGCTGAGCGCCAACGGCAGCGAACTCTCGTATCGGTTCCTCATCGCGGTCACGAAGCGCTGCGTCGAGTCGGACAAGCTCGCGCTCTGGACGCCGCTCAAGGCGATGATTTCGTCCAAACGCATCTCGACGCGCGCCGTGCCGGCGCTGCTCCCGACGCTCATGAAGCACAGCCAATTCGAGCTTCTCGAGCTCGCGATCCTTCACTTGACAGACATTGACGAGCGCTCGATCGTGCGTCTGCTCAAGTTCTTCATCCGCAAGCACCAGGACAAGAAGCTGCTGGCGTACGTCTCGACGGCCAAGATCTCCACGGACGGCAAGCGCAAGAAGCCTTCCTCGGCTACATCTGAAGACGTTGAAAGCGTGAGTGCGAGCGAGCGCTTCCTGGTCGCGCTGCTCAGTCTGCCGACGAACAACGTGTTCCTGCACCACGCGATCCGCGAACTCCAGCTCGACGACGTGCTCTTCCTGCTCGCGGTCTGCAAGAAGTTTTTCTTTGCGCTCACGATCGCGTTCAAGAGCGACGAGGCCAGTGACGCGACCCCAAGCAAGAAGAAGGCCAAGAAGTCCGGTATGGCCGCCACTGTCTCGACCTCGTCGCCCTACCACGCACTCGTGTCGGCGTCCGCGTTCGAAACCCTGTACTTTACCAAGCTGCCGTCGGCGTCCCAGTTCTCGGCCTGGATCTGCGCGCTGATCGACGGCCATTTTGCGCAGCTCGTGCTGGCGGCTTCCAAGGACACCAAGGTGGCTGCGAGCCTGCAGACCTTGGACGCGCTCGTGCAGAAGCAACTGGCGTCGTGCGAGCAGTTCGAGGCCGTGCAGAGTGTGCTGAGCAACTTCCTCTCGGGCGTCAAGCTCCCGCAGGCGCACGGCATCCCGGACTACTCGATCGAGGAGCTCGTCATTTAAAATATAGCAGCGCCCCGTATATTTTGCTACTTTCATGTTACGCCTGTATTACATCTCTTGCCTTCCATGTCAACCACCTAAACGTCAAAGGAATAGAGAAACTGCCTCCTCACATGTAACAAATTAACAGAAAGCTCCAGTCCGCAGTTATCGAAGACTCGGTGGCTCTGTATGTGAGTTGCTTACATGTGCATCATGGCTGACGATGGTATGCGAAGTGAGCACGTCACTATGGACCAAGCCCATATGGCTTTTGTCAGCGTCCATTGCAGAGGACTCAGGATTTTAAGGACTCCAGTGGCGCATCAGTAAGCAGCAGGTCAGTGTTAATCCCACGTCTCACTTGGATGGAGTGAGCAACGTGGACTGCTTATATATAAGGTGTTGTTGTTGAGAGGTCAGTGGTCCTGGTTGAGGCCCTCTCATCCATATTGCTGCTGAACTCTGCTGTAGACAGCGGAGCTGAGTGTCACATTTTCTGGTTTTTAGTCTAGCACGCTATCGATCAGCAGTGTCGGTAGCATAAAGACTCGACTAAGGATGGTCTTGACGGTGTCACTGGCTGGCGGCCGCCGTCAGCTAGCCAACCATTGAGGGACGCCAGGTGTCACAGGCAAAAGCTGACTGGTGCTGCTGCATGCGTCTGTGGTTTGTAGCTGCTTTGTGTACTCGTCCATCAGCGACAGAATCGCACACGAGCGATTGATTAGAACTCCTAGTCGATCGGAGCCATTGCGTACGTCAGGCGTGACGTCTGGCAAAATCTCCCCGATATCCCAGTTCCGATACAAACTCCAAGTCTAAATTCTGAACATCCTCGACAATTTGCCAGATCTGAAATGAGCTCCTCAAGTGCCGTTTCGCAAAACGAGTACAGTATTACTGTAGAAAAGTAAATTATTTGCCTTCATTCAGACCACTTTTACGCTAAGGTATACTTTAAACGGCATATGCAGTAGTGCGTTGCTTGTCAGCGAAGCTTCGAGGAAGAGCAAAAGGATCGGAGCCGAGCGAGCGTCTTGCCATTGCGACTCGTTCTTTTCCTATCATCTCCACAACCAGATACCCTTTCTCTTGAATTCGATTCATCGAAGCTCACTGCGGTTTACGAGAACACCAAAGCGCCAGTTTGGCTTGAACTGCAACACGGAGGCTCACTTGTCCAGCGCCAATTGGCATTGGAACCTCCAGCCCAGCCTAGCATTTCACGGACCTTGAGCCGATCCAAAGCTATCTAAAAGAGTTCAGTGCGTCGACCTGGCCGCTGAATTCGTTTCTGTGAGAGAGTGTGCCGTTTGTCGCTTATGGCTTCAATCAGTTCAAGGACGCCGAGTGCCCCACGTGCGCCACAGCCGCGACAGCAACCATCTGGCAGCCCAGTGGCCAGCGTCCATATGAGCGGGCAGCAAGCAAGGATGTTTGGGTTTCTTTGTTTCCTGAGATATCTCGGTCGATCACCAACAGCCAGTTCGCTGTGTCCGCCATCTCGCTCGCTCGTCGTCCTCTCAAGTCTCCAGTGCTGGCCGAAAGGTGGACTGAACTGGACACGAGTGCGGTCAGTCCCTCCCTCTGTCCTGACTCCGTCCTCGAACGGGCTTGCTGAGATTCGCGCGTTTGCAGGATCCCAGTTCCCAACTTCCCACGTGCCTCGCACCTTCCTCCCTCCTTCCATCTCCCGATCCAGTTCTCCCAACTACTACAGCAACATGGTGCGCGTCTTTCTCACTCTGAGTGCTTCGATGACGCTACTGAGCCAAGCCGCCGTGACGTTCGCCACCAAGGTGACGTTCACGAACAACTGTGGCTACTCGATCAACTTGTACGACAACGTCAAGACCGACAGCATCGCGCAGGGCAGCTCCACGACCCGCGATCTCACCGACGGCTTCAGCGGCATGTTCCGCCACGGCTCCGACGCACAGGCCAACCGTACGTTTGTCTTCTATCTATCTCATGAATCACGTGTACTACCTAGATACTAACGCTATGGCCTTGTATCGAATGAACCCACAGTGGCCGAGTTCGCGGTCGTTGGCTCCAGCGCCTGGTACGACATCTCCGCCATCCCGCCAGGACCTGGAAACTGCAAGAGTTTCGCCGACTGCAAGGCCATGACCGGAAAGAAGGGCTTCAACGTGCCCATGTCCATCACGCCCAAGATCAACAGCGGCACCAAGGTGCCGACGGAGTGCAAGGCCATCACGTGCACAGCCGAGGGCTGCACGGACGCGTACCTATACCCGAGCGACGACCTGAAGACGCACAACTGCCCGACCACGGGCGTGGAGTTCACGGTGGCCTTCTGCCCGAACGGCTCGTCTTCTGCCTCATCTTCGACGACGACGACCCCAGCGTCCACCACGACGGCGCCTGCCACGACCACCTCCACGTCCACTTCGACCACGCTCTCGGAGGTGGGTGCCGACTACCAGAGCGGTGTCGTGTCGGCCGGTACGAGCGCGCCGTCTGCGGCCTCGACCACGTCGACCGCCACGACCACGTCCGCTCAGACTAGCTCTGGCAACAGCACGTCGCTGACGGGCGCGACGATCAAGTCGAGCTTCAGCTACAAGGGCGTACTCGCGGGCAACGTCGCGGGCACCTACAACATGGTCACGGCCACCAACTCGTGCTCCAAGAAGACTGTGTCGCTTAACAGCCCGGTCGGTCCCCTGAGCGAGGAGGTGTCCATGGTCTTCCGTGGCCCGATGGAGATCTACAACATCGCCGTGTTCACGGCCACGACCAACAGTGACTGGAGCAAGGTGTCGTCGTACAACGAGGGCAACGCGGTCGACAACATGGTGTTCATGAACAACCTCAACATCGACTACACGACGAGCAAGAAGAGTCCGCAAGGCTTTGCGAGCGCGAACGGCGCCGCCAAGGCGTCGAGCGCCACGACATTCTCCGGCAAGCTCGCTGAGGCGACGAACCCGAGCAACACGTACGGCGGCGCTGGCGTGGCCACGGGCGCCGAGGTGAACATCATGCTGCCGAAGAAGTGCAGCGAGGACGGCACATGCAAAGGCTACTACGACGACAACGGCTACCATGGCTGGGACGGCGGCAAGAAGATGTTTGTGACCAAGGTCAAGATGCCTAACTCGGGCAGCTCGCCCAACCAGCCGGCCATCTGGATGCTCAACGCGCAGGTACTGCGCTCGGGCCAATACGGATGCAACTGCCGCGGCTCGGGCGCCGTGGGCGGCTGCGGCGAGCTTGACATCGCCGAGGTCATTGAGACCAACACGGCCAAGGACAAGGTCTCGACGCACTACTACTTCTACGACGGCTCGCACCCAGCTGGCGGCGACAACTTCGCCGCGCGCCCCTCGGACGCCGCGACCACCTACGTCACGATCATCGACGACTCGGGCGAAGGCACCATCAAGGTCCTCGAGATCGGCGGCGACGACTTCGACTTCACGTCCAGCAGCATCTCGGCCGACACCGTCTCCACGTGGCTCAGCGCCTCGGACAAGAATCTCATCTCGCGTTAAGCACGCCCCGAGCACTCCGAACGCACGGCTATCTGTCTTTTTGAGGGAATTTTGTCAGTAGCGCTTGTGGAGCTGCGCCGTCGCTTTCATGTAAAGAATGAATGAATGAATAACAACGCTAGATTTTCTTTGAATTCGATACGACTTGGAGCTTCTCAACAATGCCATCGAGCTCCTCGACAGTGTTGAAGAGTTCTTGACATTGCTGTTGGAGAGCTACAATATCTGGCCTGGACCTCTCAGTGCTATGTAAAGTAGACTCCGGTCGAAGATTCGCAGTTCAGCGGTCGAGATTTCGTACACAGCGTAAGCCCGAACGCAATTCCGTGAGGCAGAGGCCAGCTTTAGACGCAGCCTGAAGTGCTTCACCATTTTGATTGACGCCACCATGCTTGTCAAAGAAGTGGTGGAACGTAACCAGGGTTACGATCCAGTAAAAGCGGTACAGTGTAATGCTTTTGTACCTATACAACCGGTACTGGTATTATAATATCGCCAAAGTTTGCACTGGTTTTTCATTGCGTGGGTGCATGAGCAAACAAGCATTCGAGTGGAAGGAACGCGCGCGTGTGTCTGCTGCTCTCTATCGATCCAACGACGTGCATCACTGTACTGCAGCAGACAGACACGCGTCTACTTTGAGCGCTCCCTCACTCTCTATCTCTCTGCGTGCGCGTCATGGAGCTGCTGTCGTCCAACCGCCAGGAGGCAATCCGTCTCATCCGCGAGCAGCTCCGCTGCATGCTCTGGTACGCAAATGCGCTCGTGACGCTTGTGAGCACGATGTGTATGTGCGCGTGTGATGATAGACTAACCGCTACTGCTATTTCGTATGTATGTGTCGTTGCTGTGCTAGCAACAACATCTTTGACGACCCACAGTGCCTCGACTGCAAGCACAATTTCTGCCGCAACTGCATCTTCGTGCACCTGCGCAAGAACGAGAGCAAGTGTCCGACGTGCAGCATCCCGATCTTCCCGAGCGAGGTCATGCGCAATCAGTTCCTGCAGAGCATCCTGGTCGCGTGGCGCGTCGTGGAGCAGGAGCTGATCCACCTGGAGGCGCACAAGGGCACGCTTGGCATCACGGTTGAGGACACGGATCGCGCGCTCTCGGCTGGTAGTGGCTCGCACCACTTACTGCCCACGACCAGCTTCGCTGCATCGTCGTCGTCGTCAATGGTAGACACACCGTCGCGAGGCCCCGTGGCGAACAACAAGTGGAATATTGACACAAAGGCTATTCTGAACGAGCAGAAGCAGCCCAAGCGCATGACCGGCGTCGCGGTGGCGTCTCCCATGCGGGATGGGACACCAACAACGAACGGTAACTACTTGCATATGAATGGTGGAGAGACCCCCGGTGGTACAACGCAGATGACCCAGATGACCCAGATGACCCCAGGCACGGCAAACGGTACGGCTCATGTTGCCTCGAATAATTGGCTTGTCTCGGCTCGAAAAGCTCATTGTCTTCTTGCACATTGTAGCTGCGAGTCCTGCAACGCACATTCCGGCAAGCCGAAGGCGGATCGCTACGTACTCTCCGACGCAGGGACTCGTATTGGCGTCGTCAGTTGGGTTGGAGAACAGCAGCAGCAGCAGTGGCGTGATGCACACGCAGGAGGTTGAGGGGTATCTCGAGCGCATCCAATATCAGAACAAGATTCTGGACGACTGGGAGCAGAGCCGCAAGCAGTTTAAGAGAAATCAGAGTCAGAGTCAGAGCCAAACATGTCACAGTCAGAGTCTGAAGCAGCAACGGGCGACCCCCACAAAGCCGGCAGTCAATGGGAACGTAGGGGTCAACAACAGCAGGCAGCAGAAACCTGGGACGATCTCGGCTATGGGCAAACTCATGAAGAACTGGATCACCACTGGCGGCGGCTTGTCTTCTTCTTCTCAGCAGCAGCAATCCCAACAAGACCGGAAGCCGGCGGCGCGGTCGCTCTCGATTATGATAGACTCCGAGGTGGAGGAGAAGCGACGTGATCATCGTGATGACGAGGCTAAGGGCCAGAATGATGACGAGAATGATGGGGATGACGATGACGATGACGAGTCGCAGACGCAGATGCCGCCGAGCGGGTTCATGGACTCGCCGGATCTACTCGCGCTCTCGAATGGATACGCGATGTCGCACCTGAGTGCGTTCAACCGCACGGGCGTTATTGGTCGTGCTGGTGGTAGTCGCGTTGTCAATGAAAATGGTGGTGGTGGCCTGGAAGAAGTGGTGTCGCAGTCTACTTTCAAGAAACCAGTAGCGAATCGGAAGCCCACAGCACGGCAGGTGATCGCAGCGTCGCCTCCACGACGGTCAGCAGCTGCTTCTGGAAGCCGGAAGCGTGCTGTCACAGCCGTCGCAGTCCCAAGCTCCCAGTCGTCGCAACTTGGAGGCGACGAGGACGAGGAAATAAAAGAGAGCAGTGCTATACCAGGGAGAGGGGGAGATGACGACAGCGAGGTGGGCGACTCGCAAGCGCCGTTCGCGTCCGCTAGTCGTACGCAATTCGACCAGTACTCGCGCAGCTCCGCAGTGCTGAAGGTCTCCAACAGCGCCCACGCAGACTTGCTGCAGCGGCGCAAGAAGCAGCGCGTGAGTGAAGACTTTGAAGGCGCGATCACAGCCTATCGCTCTCAGCAACACAAGCAACAACAGCAGCAGAATCTCCCGGTCAGCGTGCAGCCTGTGGCCAGGCTCGCATCGCTCAAGTCACCATCGAGAGGCATTCTCAATGGCGGACCCTCAGTGCTCCATGGCCGGTGTGGCGTTGCTAGCGCGGCCACAGCAGCACCAACACCAGCAACAACTGGAGCTAGGCTTCTATCCCCACAGCCACTGTCGAGACCGCCGCTCTCCAGCAGTGCGCGCCAGCTCGCAGCAGAAATCCGCATGTCCAACAGCTTCACATTGGTCGCGACAGACCTCACAAACGCCGAGTGCAAGCGGATCTCCACTGCGTGCTCGCTGCTCGGTGGGCGCTTTGGGCTGCGGTTCGACCTGCGTCCGGACCCAGAGACCGGAGTGCTCTGCTCGAGCGTCACGCACTTGATCGCCAAGTCCGTGAAGCCGGGCGAGCGGCGCTGCAAGCGCACGGCCAAGTACATGCGCGCGCTCGCCGAGGGGTGCTTCGTCATGGACTACTCGTGGGTCGAGGCGTCGCTCGAGACCGGCAAGTGGGTGCGCGAGGACGAGTACGAGATGCTCGGTGACGCGTACAGCGATTCGGTCGGCAAGCCCCACGAGTCCCACGTGCAGCGCGTGCGCACGGGCCGGCGCAACGAGCTCTTCCAGCGGTTCCGCTTCGTGCTGCTCTGTGACGAGGCCGAGTTCGACTACCAGATCGAGACGCTGCGCGGCGTGGTCGAGAACTTTGGCGCGACGGTCATCTCGACGACGCACTACAAGCGCCTGGGCCACGACCGGCGCGCGCAGAAGACCCAGGTGGGCATCGTCGGCAAGTCCACGGCGCCCACGGACGCCAAGGAGCAGTGGGAGCAGTTCCAGATCCCGATCGTGCGCGTCGCGTGGCTCTTCGACTGCATCTCGCACCTCGAGGTGCTCTCCTACGACGAGTACTATCCGTACTAAGCTAGTGAGCGAGAATGAGTTCGAAGAGTAGGTCTGCATGTTCCCTTTATATTCCGCATAATACACAGCACAGAGTGTGGACGCATAGAATTACAACGCGCTTACTGCGCGCGACGTGGCGCCACGCTGCTGCCGTCCACGGGGACCTGCATCTCAAAGATGTCGAGCTGCCCTTCGTGCTTTACTGCATCATCCCCACACACACATACAGAGAACCAATACATACCAGACGAAGCATTAGCACCATAGACACACGCTCACCCTTTCGTTTTGCATACGAAAGACGCACCTGCGATGTTGATGTTGGCGCCATTGGCCACTTGGATGTGGCGCTGCACGCACTCGAGCAGCTCCTTCTGTAGCGCCTGGAGGTCCACGCCCGCGAGCACCTGCGAGCCGCGCTGGTGCGCCAGAATGATCTGCAGCCGCTCCTTCGCCACAGACTTGGATGTCTTGACGTTCGCGGCGCTCGCCGCGCTCTCGGACTCGCCGAAGAGCGACGCGAGCCACTTTCGCGCACCCGTACGCGTCGCGGCGCCTGCTCTCGCCGCCATCCTGCTGTTTGTGATTGTCTGTTGTCTGTCTGTCTTGTCGCCGTACACACACGCACGCACGGAGGTGAGCTGCTGGCGAAGAGCTCAATTTGATTCGCGTGGATTAACGTGAACGGGAAACAGAGGGGGAAGTTTCCTGGCGTTGGGAGCGCAAAACTGTGCGAGCCAGAATGTTTGATACTAAAAGTAAGATCTCATTGTATTTACGTGTAATCCGGTATCGCTTAAATAGCGTATCCGGTATCTTTTTAGAACGCTGAACATCTCACCAAAATCAATGCATCACAATGCTCAACCTCCCATGTGATGGCTTCACGCTATTGCAATAGGATACGAGCTATGAGATTCCATACCATGCGTAACTTTGGATGAGAAGGAGATCAACAAGATGTGGCTGAAGTGGTAATGTTGATAGAATGCTTAAGATTGATTGATTGGTGTTGTGTTGGAAATGATCAGATAACTATGAAGTCACTGGATCCTTTAATTGTGAGAGCAACGTTCCAAAACGGATGCCGCTCTCTCACCATTGTGATAAATCCTCATTTCATTTCCGTCGTCGACACGCTGCTACTAATGTTGGCTACTCCTACGATGTGATGCATGGCTTCTTCCGACATGCAATGGCAATGGGCTGTTGCGGAGGAATATTCAGACGAATTAAAAGTTACACTGGTTTATCTCCACGTTGAGGAATGCGTTCCTCTGTCGGACAGGGATAATTTCTGTCATCAGCATATTCGTTGGCCAGCACACGTACACACATGAAGATGCAAGCACACGCAAAGCCCACGAGAGCTGCTGGAAGTGATCAGACAAGAGGGAGTGACCCCTCGGAACAGTTCTCTTCATCGAGTAACTCGAAGCGAGCTGGGTGTATATGTCATCATCACACGTCCACACACATATATATACAATACTTACGCAGTATAGATAGACACACTTGCACATGCACACACGCATACGCAATTGGATGGAAACGTTCATGCCGAGTCCTGTTAAAAACCCGGTCGGTTAATGCACTCAACATAACAAGAGTTAATACTGTCTGGGGCGGCGACATACATTCTTTGTAATCATCACGTTTTCCGAGGCGACACCACACATGCAACACACATGCACAAATACACACATACAGATAGATGAACGGCATTCAATCCGGAGCTCTCTACGCGACTGCAGCTGTTTGCAGCGATGCGCTGCGGCTCACGCCCGAGACCGATACACGACGGAGGTTGCTGGTGGACGCTGCACGATCGGCTGTCGATAAGCTGCTGATGGACAGACGCAGGAACGCCGCATGCTGTTTGAGTGAAGAAGGATGCGCTGCGCGCGGAGGCAATTCGTGACTGCTTTGAAGTGGCGCGCTTTTGGCGACTCGGCCGCTTTTGCTTCTCGAAACCACCGCGGTTGTGAATGACTGGTGACCGGCGGGGCTGCGAGCCAGCGGTTCACATCGTGTTTGGTGGGAAGACCGGTTCGAATCAAGCACGGTTCCACGCATTTTGGACAGTAGTGTCTAGTTTATTTATTCATCGTCATTTTAAAAATTTACAAAATAACTTGTCTTTTCTCCCCCAACGCGTTGCATACAAATTCCATGTTTAAGTCGTTGAGAAGAAAAAATAAAAGTATTTTATGCAATTTATTTTAAAATCGCAAAAAGGCGAAAGCAGAATTGCATAAATTATGAAAATAAGTTTTTTATGCAGGTGACATAAATGAGCACAAATAATTGTACCCCATGTGCTGCCTTCTTCGCGAGTGCGGTCTGCCAGGTGCCTGCGACATGACCATCACAGCGATGGCGGCAACGGCACCACTCCGACCGTGGCCGAACCAAGAAAGACTGGCGTAGGATATGGGTGGCAAGAGAATAAATGCACGGGGAAGCACTCGTAGGATATGTCGGTTTGTGATGAAAGCTCCGTCATACAGCTCCATACAGTAAGAAGCTGAGCGCGTGAGGTGAACGAAAGCGAAAGACATTACGGCAGAAAACCCACAAGGTGTCCATGTCGGAACGTCGCGTTCATGATCACCTGACGAGGAGGCAACGCTCAGAGCCAGCCAGCTACTGGCTCGGCCAATTCCCGGAGCGGCTCCGGTCAATCGTTTTCTATCAGAGCCGCTCCGACTCGCGAGTTGTTCCCTTACACAACGATGTGCACCATAAGGCCGTTGTTGCTCACCCACGAGTACTTGCCACGCCACTGTATGCATCAGACTGCTCCTGAAGAACGGTGCGGACAGTTGAGCCAATGCTTGTTTGAAGACACTACTACTATCACTTGCTCGCGATCTGGGATCCTCGGACATCCTTTCGAGAACTCTCAGCCAGCTTCGTGTGAATTTGTGTGCAATCATGCAAGCCCCTTCAGCTCGTAAAGCTTCTCGCTGCAAGCTGGTGCATTGATGGCGAAATGCGGGCACCGGTCTCGACGACAAATCTCCTTCCTCTAAGAACTTTGTAATTGGATCAACGAGTCAGGTGAGCTTTCACATCTCAACTCGCCTACATCAGCGAGCGCCGTCATATTCTACTCGGCTCCAGTAAGCACAACAGAGGCTGAGGCATCCGAGTTCGCATACTGCAGATGAGCGCAGCTGAGCCATTCGTCGCAAAACCACATAAAATTCATTGCAAAAGTATAGACACCGGCATCTCTTGACAATACCTGTTTCACCCTCACGTAAACTGCTCAAAGACGCGCTCAAGCGACAACTCGCTGATGTTGTACTGCGCGATGGCAAACGTGCTCTTGCTGGCCTCCATAACGCCGAAGAGCGCAGCGAGCCCGAACGCGTCCGTGCAGCTGGTCTCGTACACTGCGTTCGTGTTGCTGCCGCTGCCACCCGCGTTCTGCAGGTCCACGGACTTGACGGCCTCACCCGACTGCCGCGTGATCTGCTGCTGGAAAAGGTACTGCTCGAGCGCCGCAAAGTCTTCCTGGATCAACCACTCCGTCACGAACTCGTCCATGGCGATCGCGCCGTTGGTCTCATTCGTGGCTGCGCCTTCTCCACCCGTACTGTTGTCCGTTCGGAGCTTCGTGAGCACACCAGTGATCCAGTTCTCACGGTGCGCGTGGTTGGGCGTCACAGCCTCCAGGTTGTCGTGCGCGGTCGCAAAAGTCGGACGGTATCGCTGGCGGCACAGGTTCCACACACTCGCGAGGTCTTCGGATCGAATCAGCCCTCGCTCGAGCAAGCCTCGTGACTCCGAATTCTGGACAACGTGATTGCGCACCGCATCCACGTACTTGGCCACGCGCTCGGGCGCCAACACGACACCGCTATCCAGACGAAGACTAATCGACACGCCCCGCGACGCGCGCTGCTTGAGATCCGGAATGCTGCCGCACCACACTAGGTTGCCCTTGAAGAGCACGACGGCGTTCGCGCACACCGCTTCGGCTTCTTCCATGCTGTGCGTCGTGAACAAGCAGCTCGTGCGCCGGCTGCTTTCGCGCATTTCATACAGGACACGCCACATGAGACGCCGCGCAACAACGTCGACACCCGCAGATGGCTCATCGAGCAGCAGCAGTGACACGTCGTCGCTCAGCAGCGAGAGCGCCAGCATCAGTCGCCGCTTGTTCCCGCCGCTCAAGTGCGTCGCTGCTGTCTTCTCGACTGGTAACAGGTCCAAGCGGCTCATCAGTGATTCCACCACTGCACACTCCTCGCCAATAGTCGAAAGCTGGCGCGAGCGCAGGCGGTAGAACAGCTCGAGGTGCTCGCGAACGTTCAGGTCGCTGAAGAAAATGTTCGTCTGCGGGCAGTAGCCGTACTGCATGCTCGCCTCCTTCGGCTCCAGCGTCACATCGAAATTGTCGATCAGCGCTCGGCCCTGCGTCGGCGCCGTGCCCGCAGTCAGGATCTCAAACATCGTCGACTTGCCAGACCCGTTGACACCAAGCAGCGCCACGCAATCGTTCTTCTCTACCGAGAAGCTCACGTCGTTCAGCGCCACGACTTGTCCGTTCTGGTTCAGCACGGCCGGTCCGCTTTCCTCTTGCGCCTCGTCACCACCGCTGGTGTCTGCCGCGCGTGTCGCTTTCTTCGGGTTGAACACCTTAGTGACGTTCACGACGTCCACCAGGCTGCGCTTGGCATTCTCGATGTCTGCACTGGCGCTTCCAGGCACCGCGTCGTAGCCTATGCCGTCTGCTGCCGGTGATGAGGAGAAGCCGACAAATCGTTTCACTCTTTTCCAGCCGAGACTGAACTTGTGCGAGACGAGCGTCGGGTACATTTGCTTCTGGTCGAACGCGAGCAGCAGCAGCGAGTACAGGATTGCGCTCACAAAGAGCGCAGCGAAACTGCTACCACTCACGTCCCAGTCCCACACTGATGGAGTGTTCTCTTGTGGTCCGAACGCAGTGTTCATCAGACTCACGATATCATCGTCACCAAACCCGCCGTTGCCCAGTTGCGCTGAGAACCGCAAGCACTGCTTTCGTTCGGGCGCAAACTGGACAGTCGCCACGTTCGACACCAGCATCCCAAACGTATAGAACGGCAGGAACTGCAAAAAGTACGAAATCGCGTGCACTTTTGTGCACAACGCTGGCGCCATTGACATGGTGGAAATCACGGCCGTAGCGAGAATCTGGAACACCGATGCGTACGACATGAACGACTGCGCTGACGAGTGCGACGAGAACACCAGTGAGAGCAGGTACGTGAATGGCAGCATCGCGACGCCAAAGACAACCATGCCAACGAACCAGACTTGCAGCATCTCGCTCGGCAAGAAAGTGGTGAACACCAGGACCGTGAGCGTCACAGCTGCAGCTGCGACCAGGTACACTGCAAAGTCAAATAGGAAGTTGGACACCCAGTAGAGACTCGACGTGGCTCTTGACGCGAGGTGCAGATACTGCTGACGCTTGAGTCCGCTTTCTCGCTCTTTCACGATCGGTGAAACGTAGTACGACACGATGGAGCTCATGGTGATAAGGAGGTAGAACGCGAGGACAACCCGATTAACCAAGCCTGCTGTCGGGTCGGGATCGCTCGAGATATTGATGCGCACTTCACCGTCACTTGTGGCGCCGACCTCGTCCGACGATGTCCCATTGACGCTTGGGGTATGCTGTTTGAGCACGCCCGTTTTCACCACAAGACCACATGAGCTCTCGAAATCTGCTTCGGCAGTTCCATTCGCCAGGTACGACTTGAGTGTTCTGCAGTACACTTCAGACAGCATCTCCAGCCCTACAGGAAGCGACCTTGAGATGGTTCTGTTGTAAAATAGCGAGAACTCAAAGCTCTCGAATGCGAACTCGGTTGCGCTCGAAGAAGACGCATCCGTGTCTTCAGGCAGACGAATGCGCGAGATGTACGCGGCTGCGAAAAACGAGGTTGCGTTCTCCTTGCTGACGATCGTATCGACCATGCTCTGCTCGCTTTCAACTTCACGATACACAAACCGCCTTGCGTCTTGGTTGGTATGCTTCAGGAGTTCATGCACTCTGTCCGAGAGCTCCGGCGGGGAAGCCACCAAGTAGAATGACGACGACGATGCTGGCAACGGCAGCGACGTCAGCGTCTCAATCGATCGGTCCGCCATTGATAGATGCTGCACGGTTGCGAGGATGATCGAGAAAATTGCGATCGGCCAAACGTACTGCGCGAAAATCGTCTTCTTGTCGCGAAGTGTCATCTTCCCGCGTTTCACAAACAGCGCTCGCAGTTGCGAGCTCATGATCTGAAATTCAGAGGCGCGACGATGCGTTGCGTTGGTCCCATCGCGCGTTCCGTACGATGCCAGCTCGCTCTTCACCTTTGCCGTCTTCGCATCGCTCGAGCCTGCAACGTCATCCTTCGCGTGATAGTAGACAGACTCGCCCTCCGTCACTTTCACGAACACGTCCTCCAAGTCGGTCGCGGCAATCGCGTAGCGCTTAATCTCTCGTCTGCCTTTCATGGCTTCGAGTTCTTCGAAAAGTGCGACAAAGCTGCTTTCTTTGCCGTCAGTGAGCTGAATGCGCGTTTCCCATTTGTTGTCGCTCGCCAAAGTCGCCTTTGGTACAAATGCTTGCACGGCTTGCATTAATGTTGACGTACTAACTCTGTGTTCATCGTTGCCGTCGCTTCCCGAATCGTCTTCATGGTGCACCAGAGTCAATTTGTAGCCCACGCCAAACTGCTCACGGAGAAACAAGCTGGAGCCGCAGCACTTCAGTCGCCCGTCAGCAACGATTCCAATGTTCTCGCACAACGCCTGCGCCTCTTGCATCAAATGCGTGGTCAAGATGACCGCGCGATGACTCACCGCTCGCTTCAGCGCGTCCCACGTGTCAAGTCTCGCTTTCAGATCCATGCCTGCTGTTGGCTCGTCGAGTAAGACGACGCGAGAGTTGTCCAAGAGCGCCATCACGAGCGAGAGCTTGCGTTTCTGACCACCTGAGAGCGTTTTCGACAGCGCATCTCGCTTCTCCAAAAGCCCAAACTGACGAAGTTTCGCTTCCCACGTCTCGTGCGCGACCGTCTTGACACCAATTGCGTTCTTCAGCGCGCATACGAGGTAGAGATGCTCTTCGACCGACAGCTCATCAAAGAGGATGTTCTGCTGGAAGCATACACTGAGGCTCGTTCGAATGGATTCTGGGTTCTTCGCGACACTCGCATACCCGCCGACGATCGCATCACCACTTGTCGGCGATAGCATGCCACAGAGGATCGACATTGTCGTGCTCTTTCCTGCGCCATTCGGACCAAGGAGACCAAAGATCTCGCCTTTCTTGACTCCAAACGACACGTTCTTCAGCGCTTCTTTGCCGTTCGGATAGCGCTTCGAGAGCGAGTTGACGAACAGGATGGGTTTGAATTGATGCACGTACTCACGCAGAGGCATCTCCCGCAGAGTGTCATCCTTGGAGTTGTCGAAGTCCTGCTGCCCAAGCTCTTCCAAGCCGAGCAGCTCAGCATTTTCTTCGTTCAGCCCACGCGCTGGCGCAAAGAAGCTCGGGAACCAATACGACGGCTGGAAGATGAAGTACCACCGATGCTGCACGCCATACGTTCGCGGAAAAACGTTCTCAAGATACCATCCCAGAAGCAAGTAGCCAGCGCTTTGGAGCAACATCTTCTGGCATGGGTTGCTCACAGTTGACCACGCGATCGGACGAATTGCGCCCGTGATAGCGTCCAGCCCCACGATGTCATGCAGCGCTGCCATGAAAACCACCGGTGAGCTGATTTCTTCAAGTCTTGAGACAAAGAAGTTGAGCACGACGGAACCATCCATGGCGTCTTCACCGGCCAGCGAGCGGATGAACGGACCGGCGCCGAGCACAAAGTACACCAGCGAGGCGCTTGCCGCTGCGGTCTTCGCTTGGTTGAAGATCGGTGTGATGCTCACGCCAAATAGCAAAATGCTGCTCGCAAACGTCACCATCAGCAGAAAGAAATACCACGCGCTTGCCTGCGTGGCGGCAAACATCGTCCCGCTCAGCATGATGACTGCGATCATACCGAGGACGACCGACGCGAAGAAGTAGAGCAGGAACCAACTGAGGAGCAGCGCCATTGGCTGCAAACCCATGATCAGCATGTATTCCTTCAACTGCTTCTCCTTTTCCATCACGATGTCACGCACGAGGCGGACATACGGCCACAGGAACAAGTACGCCATGAAGAGCACGATGTTGCCCTCCAGTTGTCCTGACACCGTGGTCTGTGGTCGCTTTGGCAACATCGAGACGCGCAGGTTGCTCAGCTCGTCTTTCATCTTCAGCTGATGCATCAGGTGCCAGAGAAAACCGCGTAGTCTCTCTGGAATATCGTGGCTTCGCACTGCCTCTTCGCAGTCCTTCACACCTTTTCCAAGCGGTGAGGTCGACGGAAAGTCAGTCCAATAGAGCTGAGCCAGCTCGAGCATTGCGTTCACTGCGCCACACACGGTTGCTGGCGGTGGGAACGAGTCGGTAGTGTTCAAAGATTCTTCGTCGGCGTCTTTGGCGCTCCTGCGGCGGCGGAGGAAGAGGTTCATCTCAGCTTGGAATGGCAGAATCCCCGGGAACTGGAGATACCTCTTGTTCTCGACCACGAATTTTGAAAAGTACAGCTTCATCTGGTCAGTTGTGCCAGCACCTTCCATGTTAAGCCCTTTGAGAATGAACGCCATAAGCTCCAGTGTCGACGAATCCTTCGTGGAATACCGCACATCCAGCGACGCGTAGATCAGATTGCCAGACTGAGCTGGAAACTTGCGCAGCAGCTCGTCCGCCTGCTGGTTGGTCGTGGCTTCATTTTCAAACGGGATCATCTTGGTCACATCGCGGTACGATGGGATACCGAGCTCCTCTGAGCCACGGTATTTACTATTCATCACCACCACGTAGCACATAAAGTAAGTCAATCATGATCCAAGTACCGCACGCATATGTGTCGTTATTAATACAAAACGCGGCTCACCGATCGAGAAAGTACAAAAATTCGCGCGCCTCCTGTCGGTCAAGGAACGCCAGACTCTGGTTCGACTTTGCGAGCGCGAGCGGCAGCACGGTCATGAACAGCGCGTTCGACAGCGGCTGCACTCTCGTAGCCATGCGCGCTTCTTCATGCATTCGCTCTTGAACGTCCTTCATGCTCGGCGTCACAAGCGCCAGCAGTCGTTCTTTTCGCTCGAGTTCGATCTGCGGCTGCTGCGTCGCCGCCGCCAGCAGCATCATCATGCGCGGGTCGCCGTCGTCGCCGCTTGCAGCAGCACCACCAGGATAATTCACATCGGCGTAGTCCATAACGGGTCCGCCCACCGTACCAAAGCCGACGCCGATCAAAACGTTGTACTCGCAGAGATACATGATGAGCGCGAGCAGCAGCGTGAGCGGCACGAGGATGTCGGTGATGAGTGCGGGGAAAAGCCACTGGCCGCGTGCCGTGCGATTGCGATTCAGGCGGCTCTCGCGCTGCTTCACGCGCCAGTTCTTCCAGAGCAGCACGCGTACCGACGCGCCGACGCCCGCCATCTCGTCGTCCTTCGCTGTCGTTTCTTCCTTTCTTCGAGTGCGCGCGCGTGCGGATGCGATAATGTCTGGCGATATCGCTGGAAAGCCGAAGGACACCATACCATCATTCTGGAAGTATGAATGAATGCTTTCTGGCATGCTAAAGTACAATACAAATCGCAAGTGATTTGTCGAATCAGCGAGCGAGCGGCGTGATGCTGCGAGGAAAATGGGTGCAATTCTGTTTCTTGGCTCGCGCCGATCTTCAGCCGCTCGCTCAACAGTTGAAAGTGTGCGAAGAAGCTTTGGCGGAGAATGATTGCTCACGAATGATAGCGTGCGTGTGGTTCCAATGGTTGCAGTTGGACTCATGCATATCGCACCGCAGCCAGCACTGCTATCGTGAGTGGTTCGTGAGGGCAACAAGCTTCCATTTTGCTCCTCGCATCAGCCTTTCAGCACTTCAGCTATTTAATGGGGTCGTCTAGGTTGTGTGTATTGCTTTCTCGCTTGATGACACTTTTTTTACTGCGCGTCCTGGGGGATCTTGTAGTGGGCGATCTGGATCTCTTCGCCCACGTTCGCGTAGTCGCCAGCGAAGCGCTGCGAGCGAAAGTGACGCCAGCTCAGCGGTTTATACGCCGGTTTTTCGTTCGCATCCACGATCACGGGCTCGATGCTCGCGTCGTACGACGGGTTGTAGAAGAACGGCGCGGAGAAGCGCTCTTTCGAGCCATTGGCAAGCACGCGGTGCAGCGGCGCGACAAACTTGTCGTTCGACCAAATCTGCACCATGTCGCCGATGTTGATCACAAAAGTGTCCTTGCGAGGCGGGATGAGGTGCCACTGCTTGCTCTCTCTGTGGAAGACCTGGAGCGACGTCACCTCGTCGTCCTGGAGCAGCACCGTCAAGGCTCCAGCGTCCGTGTGGTGGTACACGCCCATGGTACTCTTCGGGTCCGGCGCGACCGGGTAGTGATTGAGACGCAGGAAGCTCGAGTTGTTGTCCTTTGCCACGGCGCCCTTGGACGCGTCGCCGCCGTTGCTGTGGAAGAATTGGTCGAAGAAGTTCACTTTCTCCCCGAGCGCGACCGCGAATAGCATCAGCAGACGGCGCGAGATGTGCTCCATGCGGTCAAAGTACGCGGTCATGCTCTGCTTGAAGCCCGGCAGCGCGTCGTTGTCCAGCCACTGATTCTCGTCCTTGCCGATGCGCTGGTACACCGCGTCGTTCGGCGGTCCGTCCTCCTGGCGCCCGGCAAAGTCAAAGCCCTCTTTCCAATCGGTCTTGTTCTTCGTGAGCTCGTCGTCAAAGTACCCGCGCGCATTCTCCGCATTGCGTCGCACGTGATTCTTGATCTCCTTCGGCAGCGCAAAGAACGCGCGCATGCTGCGCTGGAACGTCTCGAGCTGCTCAGACGTGACGCCGTGGTTGGTGATATAGAAGAAGCCCCACTCGGTTGCGGCGGCGCGGAGCGCGGCGATCGTGTCGCGGAACGGACCGTTAGCATCGAGCAGCGTGGCGTCCACTTGCGCGTCGTCCTTGCAGGCCATGAGCGCGCCAATGTCGATCACAGGCACGCTCAGCAGGGCCGCGGCTGTCGTCTCCAGCTGCTCCTTGTTGCTCATGTCTTTCGTTGCACTTCTTTCACAGCGATGATGATTTCACTCACAGTGAAGGTGGCCATGATCAGTTGACAAGCTCACACTTTTATCTTGGTTAATGTATGTGTCTTGAGAGGACGAATTCAAGCCATTATCCAGAAGCGCATGTCGAGAGCGGATTTGTGATAAAAAAGTAGCCATAATTTACTCAAGATAAAATGCTACAAGCTTGGCGGATTCCAATGACCAACAAGCGCCATGCTAGCTCAAATCATTAAGTAAAAGCGCACATGTGTAAGAGAACAAGGGTTCATCCACGTCGGGCTTCGGCATCACCGGTGCTGGGCCAGCTGAATATGTAGCTCACCTAACAGTACTTGAAGCAAACAGTATCGTCTAATGCAACGTGCAAAGTCTGGAGTTGCGTTACTGTGTGAAAACTTCATGTGCAGCACCAGAGGCTCATTTGACTCCATGCCTTGAACGCTTGCACGAGCAATTGAGAGGCTCCCAGGCGTTCGCTTATCAAGATGACCCGAGAATATCACAGCCTTGGCGATTGGCTGCCTACCATGGTTGAGAGCGTGAGTCAGCGCTCCACGCCGCCAATCGAGCGGTCACGCTCTTCCGAGTCACACTCGCGACCAGTTGATTGCGCATTGCTCTCCATTGACATCATACGTCACTAAAGCGAAATTTCCTCGTCTTACAAAACAAGGTGATTAGCTGCACTTTTGTGCTAAAACGAGGTGAGAAATGAGGTCCACTTCAACTTGGGTTCGAAGCTGTGTTATCAGGTCCCACTAAGACCAAGTCAAGGCCACCACGACAAGCTGCAGCAGCTCATTCATTCTCCAATTCGCCTCGCCAGACACCATTAGGAAGAAAACAACACACAAGCCATGGGTAGCGACCGCAAAGAGGTGCTGAGCGTGCCCGCGATCGACATTGGCGCGCTCATGGCGAGCAAGGACGACTCCCAGGTGGAGGCCACGCTGCAGGACCCCGAGGGCCCGTTCCACGACACGGTCGACGCCACGCCCGCGGCAGCGAGCGAGTGGGGCTTCTTCTATATCACTAACCAAGGCGTGTCCCCTGAGGAGCTCGAGGTCTTCCGCGCGGCATCGCGTGACTTCTTCAATCTGCCCAAGGACATGAAGAACCGCATTCGCCGGCGCAAGGACAACTCACGCGGGTACTTTGACGAAGAGTTCACGAAGAACAAGACCGACTGGAAGGAGGTGTTTGACATCACGGGGTCCGCATGAAGATGCACCGCCCAATCCCGAGCTCTACAAGAGGCTGATCGTGAATGATCAGAACCAGTGGCTCGACGACGAGACGCTGCCGGGCTTCAAGAAGACCATCACCGACTACTACGCCAAGGTGGAGCACATCGCGCGCCGGATTCTGATGATCTTTGCGGTTGCACTCGGTGAGCACGTGAACTTCTTCGACCAGTTCTTCCATGAGCACTGATGATGGCGATGAGCCAGCAAGTGGTCCAGCAGTGCACCGCAACTCGAGCGTCTTCCGGTTGAACCACTACCCTGTGGCCCCGGAGCCAGAGACGACTATGGGTGTGTACCACCACACGGACGCTGGAGCGCTGACCGTGCTACTTCAGGACGACGAAGTGGCGTCGCTCCAGGTTTTCCACCGCGGCTCGCATGAATGGCATTTCGTGCCGCCCATCAAGGACACGTACGTGATCAACATCGGCGACCTGGTGCAAGTATGGTCGAACGATAAGTTCATCGCGCCATTGCACCGCGTGCTCGCCAGTGGCACCAAGTCGCGCTTCTCGGCGCCGTACTTTTACAACCCGTCGTTCCGCACGATCATGCAGCCGATCATCGTGGGCGAGAACGAGAAGCCCAAGTACAAGCCGCTTGACTGGCTTGAATACCTGCGCGAGAAGATCGAGGGCAACATCACGGACATCGGCGAGGACATCCACATCAGCCACTTTCGGATTAATGAGGAGGATGAAGGCAACTAACACTGCTAGACAGTGGTTGGTTCACGTGCATTAACGCGTTTAACACGACCACAAGAATACAAATCTTCATTGACGAGTAGCGCATTAACAGAGACGCTAGTTATAAACCTTACTGGTTCTCGTCGATCTGGTACTGGCTGATCTGGATCTCGAGCCCTAGGTCGGCGTAGTTGCCGGCCACGCGCTGCGTCATGAACTGGCGCCACGTGAAGGGCCGATACTTGGGCTTCTCGTTCGCATCCACGATCACGGGTTTGACTGTCGCCTCGTAGGACGGGTGGAAGAAGAACGGTGCCGAGTAGCGCTCTTTCGCGCCATTCGCCAGCACGCGGTGCAGTGGAGCGATGAACTTGTCGTTGGACCAGACCTGCACCATGTCGCCGATATTGATCACGAACGTATCCTTGATGGGCGGCACGAAGAGCCACTGCTGTGAGCCACGATGGAAGACCTGGAGCGATGCCACTTCGTCGTCCTGGAGCAAAACTGTTAGAGCACCGGGATCTGTGTGTTGGTACACGCCCATGGTCTGCTCCGGGTCCGGCGCCACGGGGTAATAGTTGAGGCGCAGCAGGCTCGAGTTGTGCGTCTCGGTCGCGCCATTGTTCTCTACGGCATTATTCGAGGTCGAGCTCTTGTAGAACTGCTCAAAGAAGTCGAACTTTTCGCCGAGCGTGACTGCGAAGAGCATGAGCAGACGGCGGCCAATGAATTCCATCTGGTCAGAGTACGCGCGCATGTTCTCTCTGAAGTCGGGCAGGATCTCTTCATCGAGCCACTGGTTCTGGTCCACGCCCATGCGTCTGTACACGCTCTCGTCGGGCGGCCCGTCCTCCTGCCGGCCGGCAAAGTCGAAGACCTCCTTCCAGTCGAGTTTATTTTTCGTGAGCTCGCCGTCAAAGTACCCGCGCGAGTTGTCCGCTAAGCGCCGGATCGTGTTCTTGACCTCCTTGCTCAGCTCGAAGAACGCGCGCATGCTGCGCTGGAACGTGGCGAACTGCTCGGGGGTCACGCCGTGGTTCGTGATGTAGAAGAAGCCCCAGTCGACGGCAGCCGAGCGCAGCGCCGTGATCGTCTCCTTGAACTGGCCCGCGGGGTCCTGCAACGTGGCTTCCACCTGGGCGTCGGTCTCGCACTTCATGAGCGTGCCAATGTCGACCACCGGGACGCTCAGCGGCGCTAGCGTCTCGAGTCCCATGCTTGCTTGCTTGGTGCTTTGCTGTTGATAATGGAGTGAGGTGGCTTGTCGTCTGCTGGTCCGAAGCGCGAATGAATGAGGAATGAGGAGCTCGCTCGTCACTGGTCACAAGAGGGGACCAAGGGCCGATGACGCCGAGTGGGTCGACGGAAAGAAGAAGCGAGAACAAAGATCACAGGTCATGATGATTCCGTAAAGCAGAGATGATACGTCAAGCAAGCAAGAGACGCGGCTACAGTGAGTGAGTTATGAGTTGATTGGACGAGTCGTGCGATTAGATTCTCGCGGAAGAATGCGTAGTTGAAGTTGCGAGGTACAACCGGGATATGAGAATGTCATGAAAAATTTACCTTCTTTTGTGAAATGAGCTCAATCTTGACTAAAATGTGACATGCGCACCGGCTGTTTCAGTGCACCAAGATGACAATCCACGTTGCGGTGGAACGATTGGTTAACTCTATATCCTCGTCACGCTCGTAGCATGCATCTCGATGGCAAAGAGGTTATGTGCTGCTGCGTGAACCTGACCAAGCACCAATCTTCCTATCTTCGATGCCGATGCACTCTGACGCCGAATCAAACCGATGGACTCGTCTCTTGGGAAAGAAATTCTCAAAACCAGGTAAGCTTTTGAAAGTCATAGCGAAACATGAGAGAAACCATTCTGTCGTGATCTTGAAGAGAAGTACGCGTCAGTGCGGCGGTGGAGCCAATCGCAGCTTTGAATGTTTGTACGGTATCGACGGAGAGGAAGAGCAAGGCTGTACCACGGGTGTACCAACACTGTACCACCTTCAAGGATTATCAGATGCGCTTCAAGGGCACATCACATGACAAGCAACCTTTGATGATCGACGTTCCTCTGATCGACCTTGGCACGTGCACGCATGCGTCTGGGCAGTGACAAGCCTTTGGCAGTAGAGAGCCCATCGCAGCGCTGCACTGCTTCGACTGCCAAGGATGAGCCACCATGATTTTTTTCGTTGAGGGCGTGGAGTGTTGCCACCAGTGATTGGTGCGAAGGGGTGCACCTCTTTCCCAAACCAAAAGAGATCAGGCCAGGAATCCGGTGCGATACACACTCATGCTCGGTTTGTGGAGCTATGCATTGCGTGACGACGCTTGATACAACACCGATTCGCAGTCGTATAGACGAGCTCATGAGCAGCTTCAAATTGCAATCGCTTCACATCGATTGCTCGCGATAGCTGTGGAAGGAGATAATGTATTAACAGCCACAATGTGCTCACGGACACTAGATTAACATACACGCTCAACTTGAGCTAGAAGCCTTAAGCGACTTAATAGCTCAAAGCTACACATCCAGCTCACTGCTGCATCTTGGACGGAGCGGAGCTAGATCTTGCGGATCGAGTCTCGACGACGAGGCATCGTTTAGTTTTGGGCCACCAGCGCGTCATGGTGCTGAGCTTCCATGCTTGCGCAAGCATGCATGCGTTACTGTTGCTGTCTCTCCATTGATTAAGAGCATGGTGACCAGCACTTTCGCCTATCCAATCGATTTCCAGCATGCGAAATGGTCATCAAGTTGAAGCGCTGCGATCTTCATCGAATGTACCACATGTAGTGGTACATTTTGATGTTGACGTACTATTCTTCGTTTGATTGAGAAACTCAAGAGCTCTTCATGAGCCTCATTCGCGATCTCACCAAGAGCTCCACAAGCACATTCCAAGCGGTAAAACCAACCAGCAACAATGGGCGGCGCTAATGAGACCACCACCACCGATAATAACAGCGTACCTGTGCTCAATGTGCCCGTGATCGACATTGGCGCGCTCATGGCCTGCAAGGACGACGCGCAAGTGGACGCCACGCTGCTCGATGCTAACGGTCCGTTCCGCGACACGATCGCCGCGCTCCGCGCTGCCGCAACCGAGTGGGGCTTCTTCTATATCACCAACCACGGCGTCACGTCTGAGCAGCTCGAGGCGCTCCAGCGCAGTGTACACGCATTCTTCGCACTGCCAAAGGACGTCAAGAACCGCATCCGTCGTAAGAAAGACAATGCGCGCGGGTACTTTGACGGCGAGCTCACGAAGAACAAACCTGACTGGAAGGAGGTGTTTGACCTCACGGGCCCGCATGAGGACACGCCGCCTAACCCAGAGCTGTACGAGCGCATCGCGAACGACCAGAACCAGTGGCTCGATGAAGACATACTACCAGGCTTTAAGCAGACGATCAATGAGCACTTTTCAAGTGCGCGCCACATTGCACGTCGACTGCTGAACCTGTTTGCAGTAGCGCTCGACGAGAAGACTGACTTCTTTGACCAGTTCTTCCCAGATACCACACCAGAAGCCTCCGCTACGGGCCAGAAACAGCGCTTCAGCACGAGCACGATGCGACTGAACCACTACCCCGTGGCGCCGGACCCGGAGCAGACCATGGGCGTGTACCAACACACAGACCCTGGCGCCGTGACCGTGCTGCTCCAGGATGACCAAGTGGCGTCGCTCCAGGTCTTCCATCGTGGCTCACAGCAGTGGCTCTTCGTGCCGCCCATCAAGGATACGTTCGTGATCAACATCGGCGACATGGTGCAGGTCTGGTCCAACGACAAGTTCATCGCTCCACTGCACCGCGTAGTCGCGAGCGGTTCTAAGGAGCGCTTCTCCGTACCGTTCTTCCACAACCCTTCGTATGATACAGTCGTGAAGCCCGTGATCGTGGATGGGAACGAGAAGCCCAAGTACAAGCCGCTGAGCTGGCGCCACTTCCGCTCCGAGCGCGTCGCGGGCAACTTTGCCGACCTGGGCATCGAGATTCAGATTAGCCAGTACCGGATCAATGAGGACGATGAGTAGCAGTGTGGTGGCGTGGGTGCTTCATTAAAATATTGAAGTGTCAAAGGTATCAAACGTATCAAAAGTATCAAAGCTCGCTTATATCTTGTCACCACTCGTCTCGAACAATCGGCAGCGAGATCGCGAGCGTGTACTTGGTCTGATCCCACTTGGCGTGTCCGTCCTGGTAGCGCACGGGGTGCGGCAGGTACAGCGACAGCTTTC
>JAADXK010000088.1:0-47654 GCA_023337805.1 Globisporangium barbulae | reverse complement strand
TGCGGATTCGGATGATCCGCGTGTCCCGAATGCCGATTATTTGAAACAACAGGCTGGCTCGGATATAATTTAATACTAGATTTTGTATGTAAAAAGATGGGTCAATTATGTCCTGACCCACCGTATGTCCGGTACGGATACCATCACTATGCCGTAAAGTGTTGGTCACGTGTACTGATCTGCTCGATGAGTGCATGAGACGCTGATGATGAGTACATGTGACGCTGGATAGCGAGGCGCGTCACTATCTGCTGCTCAGTTCATGTTCAAATGAGGCTTGATGTCGCTAATGGTATTGTTGTCGGCTGATGTGCATGGGGCGGCTGCATATGCACGGCGGCGGCGGCACCTTGTGGATCTTTTTCCATCCAATCAAAGTGCTCACTCGGCGACCCTTCCTCATGTTGATGTGAAATCCAGAAGAAGCGACACTGACTGACTGGCATGCACGCACGCACCGTCCGATCGCTGCACTGGTAGTATCAATTACTATGAAGGCTGAGTGCTGCTGCCGCTGCAGCAGAGCCCTGGTCGTTGTGTCCATGCTGCTGGCAGCTCTGGGACGTGGGCTGCAAGTGACTGGAGTCTCATCTGGTCCGGCGCCGTCCGTGATGAATGCGATCGCCCGTAGGACCTGCTACATATTCGTAGGATGCTTGCAAGCAACTGGTTGAAGATGAATAGGAAATACTAACAGGAGCCTGCGTACCTGCTTGCACAGTACGCTGGAACTTTGAGGACGGCACGAACGGCTGGGCGCGGTCGACTGCGCTGGAGATGGGCGTCGAGGTGGACGCGATCAACGGCAACCTGCACGGTGTCGTTTTACTAAACAGCAAGTCGCTTGGCGCAGCGTTCGTCGACTCGCCCGAGCTCCGCGTCGAGATCCAGGCGACCGAGCGCGATTACCTGGTGTTCCGCATGAGGTACCTCGGGCAGTGCGACCTGGGCATGGTCTCGCTTGAGCGCAACTCGGCCGAGCCGCAAGTGAATCCAGGCACGCGACGCGAGCGTACGTTGTTCCACGATCCGGTCGAGATCCCATTCCAAGTGCACACGAACGCGCTCGGCAGCGATCTCTACTACGTTCCGATCTCAGAGCACGTCACAGGCACGATCCACCGCGTGCGGTTCCACCCGTGCGTGGCATTACCCAAGGTTGATCCTAAGAGCAGCAGCACCAGCAGTACGCAGTTTGGACAGAGCTTCCAGATCGACTGGATCGCGTTTGCCAAAGGTACGTGCAGCTCTTTACAACGTAGCTCTTGGATGTCCATCCATCACTCTTTTCACACGTCTGAATGAATGCGTGGTCACGACAGCCCCTGTAATCACCAAAGTCCGCGGCTGCATCGATCGGTACTTTGAAAAGAACGACGAAGCCACTGCGCGCATGAACTGCACTGAGCACCCGCGACGAACGAACGGCTATCAAAGCAACACAGCCTTCGAGTGTTTCCCCATGGCGCTACCGCTCGCGTCCACGTACAACTGCAAGCGCGACGGCGGTGGGCACCGCATCTCAATCAGCGGCAAGCACTTTGGTACCTCGGACGCGATCATCACGGTCGATGGCGTCGAGTGCCTCGACATCGTGCACGTCATTCCGGAGACCGAGCTCGCGTGTACGCTCCCGGCTGCTTCTGCGCAATGGCTCGCGAATCCCAATTACCCGTCGATCGTGCGCGTTCGCAACGGCCAGCTTCATGGGCTCTTTGATGACGTGCCGCTGCTCTCGTACGCCGCGTCAGTGAGTGCGCGTCCGGTGCCAGTCATCTCGAACGTAGCTGCTCACGCGCTGGACGTCAACTGGGTCGCACCGAGCGACATTTGGGAAGCCATGACGGTCACGGGCTATCGCGTGAGCTGGAAGCGATGCACCGACGCAGCGTACTCGACCACTGGCAACTCGGTCGTCGTCGGGAATGTCACGTCGACCACGATCATCGAGCTCGCGAGCGCCACGGGGTACCAAGTCCAAGTCACAGCGCTGACGGAAGACTATCGCGAGCGGGAGGTCTGGCAAGAGATCGATCTTTACGGTCGTCGTGAGATGATGCCGGACGCTGTCATGGGGCTGGACTCGCCCTCGTCAATCTGCGTGTCGACGCTCGCAAACGGTTGCTGGTGCTCTATTGCTGGTGCGGAGGGTCCTCGTTCAGGCACTTTCTCACGCTTCTTGCTCCTTTGTGCTCAACAGATTTCATTTTCCCTCAGTTTGAAGCACGGCTGCTGACGAATGTGAGTGCGACGCTGGCGGCGCCGATCACCAAGCCAACCTTGGGACCAACGGGCGAAATCGGCGACCAGGGTCACTTTGGGCTCTACGTCAACGGACACGCCAATGTATGACGACCTCTTGGATGTCTTGCTTGTTGGCTAATGGTGGCATTTGCTGACTGAAAAGCTTCAACACTGTGGCTCGTTGTGTGGCTTCTTTCTCCGTGAGCAGGTCCAGAACTGCAACGCGTCCAACACTTGCTGCGACGGGTACGATACTGGGAACCTTGGTACCGAGACTGCAGCGTGCACCTTCACGTGCTCCGAGATCGAAACGCGCGTTTCTACGTATGAGAACAGGAGGACTGAGCGCTCGCTGTCCACAAACGCGCAGTTTTCGATCCCGTTCCCAGCGAAGACGATCCGCAGCGGTGGCAGTTCGTCGCCGCTACCTCCTGAAGTCTCGTCCATTGCACCAATTTCTGCATCGTGTGGCCCAGCACTGCGACTGACAGCGTCCGACTCGTTCCTTACGGGCTCGGCGTGGTACCCTCGCCAGATGAACGTCCGCGAGGGCTTTGACACTTCGTTCACGTTTCGACTCTCGAACCCGTCGACTTTCTGCAAAAGCATGGATGACGCGTACACGAATTGTCGCTCGCGCGGCGGCGACGGCTTTGCGTTCGTGATGCAGAACGACCAGGCGATCGGCATCGGCAGCGGTGGCATGGAACTTGGATACGGAGGTTTGCAAAATGCGCTCGCCGTCGAGTTCGACACGTGGTTCAACCACGAACAGCTCGACGTGTACGAAAACCACATCAGCGTCCACGTGAGCGACAGGGGCGATGGTAACGCAGTGCAGGCGAACCACACGCACTCACTGGGCTCGACGAGCAACATCCTCGACCTCACGGACGGCAACCACGTCGTGAAGATCACGTACACCCCGAACCTGGACGAGAGCATGTGAGTCTTGATATCATCTCTTGGACCACTCATCATCGCTCATTCGAATGAACAACCTTGGCTCACCTCACAATGTCCCATTGTTAGACTCTTTGCTGACCATTTCGTCGTGAGCGCGTTCGCCGGTCACTTCTTTTCTTCAGGAGCGTGGGTCTCGGGCGTCGGAGTGCTTGCCGTGTACCTGAACGACATGGACACACCGGTGCTGAGCGTCCCGCTCCGCATCGAGAAGAGCCTCGAGCTGAACCACGGGCGCGCCTGGGTGGGCTTCACGGCGGCCACGGGCGAGCTAGCGTGGCAGACCCACGACATCTTGAGCTGGCAATTCGACTCGCTGCGACGGAACATCGTGACCTCAGCCGTGATGGAGATCTGAGGAGATACGTTCATGGGTTAGTAGTAGTCCAAGTGCAAAATGAGGTGCTCGCAATGGAGAACGGAAGGGAGCTAGCAGATAGATAGAGAACCACGAGACACGCTCTTCAACGGGGAGGGGAAAAATAAAAACGAGGTTGTTATGCAGTGGGCTCACTAATTAAAATCCATACCTTTTTTCCCCAAAGTCAACCACAAAAGCGTCTTCTAAATCTTGAGTCCCTTCTTCTTCTTCATCGTCCTTGTTGTTGTCGTCCTTTGCTGCTTCGCTTGGCTGCTTGCTTGCTTGCGTGCTTGCTTGCTCTCGTGAGTGGCGGTGAGTCCCATCATTCATCAGTTAGTCAGTCAAATCAGTACGAGATGCCGTTCGCGCGGAGCTTGGCCTCCAGCTCGGCGATTCGTGCGTTCGCAGCGTCGAGGTCGCGCTGGAGCTTGCCCTCTGGCGAGTTGTCGACCGCGGCCTTGGCGGTGCCACCTGGGGCGGAAGCTGGCGGACGGGTCACGCGGGTGACGCGCGCGGAACCGCCGGTCGAGCGCGCGCGCTTGCCGTCGAACGTGATCTTGCCGTTGTGCTCCGGACGCAGCGACATCAGCGCTGGCGAGTTGTCGGCACCTTCTAGCCACTCGTCGGCGCTCATCGATGGCACACCGGCGTAAGTGTCTGGGTACAGGTCGTCCTGGAACGCGTCCGACTTGCGCGGCACGTACACGTGCAGAGGCTCCACCGCGTTCGAGGTCAGCTTGAGCAGGCGCGCAGTCTCGCACGACATGATGTCGTTGCCACGCTTTGGGATCATGGCCATGCCACGCGCAGCCGTCGTAGAACGGTATTCGCTGATCGGGAACGCGTACGGCTCGCCCTCCGACATCTCGTAGTAGCGAATGTTGCCGTCACCCTTGCCGCACAGGTACAGTAGGCTCGTATCTGGGTCGTAGAACGGCATGATCACACCAGCGGCCTGGTCAATGTCGACCTTCTTCAGTTCCTTGTCGAGCTTGCGAGGGTCCCAGACCTTGAACTGACGCTGGCTCTGGCGCGTGAAGCCCACGGTGACAAACGTCTCCTTGTCGCCCAAGAACGTGACCTTCACACTCTTCGTGCCGCTGTGCGCATTCTCCTTCTGCGCTGCGACCTGGCCGGAACGAGCGTCGTAGAGACGCACGACCTTGTCCTTGCACGTCGTCGCCAGCGTGCTGCCAGTCCAGCTCCAGGCGAGGTCCTGGATCAGGTTCTCGCCGTTCGCAGCCTGCATCTGCACGATCTCCGAGCCCTTCTCAATGTCCCAGAGACGCACGGTGAAGTCCGACGACGTACTCGCGAGCACGTTGTTGGCGGTCGGGTGGAAGTTGATCAGCGTGACCTTGCGGCCGTGGCCAACGAGGTCCACGAGTGGCTCCACGCACGTCTCCGTGAGGCCGCCCTCCGGGATGCCCCAGATCTTAATGGTGGTGTCATCGGACGCCGAGGCGATCAAGTGCTCGTGGAACGGGTTGAAGTCGAAGTCGAGAATGGCGCCGCGGTGACCCGAGATCAATGGGAAGTCCGGGTCGAACTTGCCGTACTTCTCGTATGGCACGACGGCCATGGCGCCACCTCCGGCCTGAATCGACACCGCGAAGAACTTGGTGTTACCCTTAATGTAGTTCTGCTCGCCCGTGGCGGTCGCGAGACGCAGATTCGTGTAGCATTTTTCGATCTTCGACGGCTCGACGTACACGTGACGGAACTTACTCTGGCGCACAAAGTGGCTCATGGTGCTGTTGTGAGGGGGTTGTTAATAGTGAGGAGCTGCAAAGAGAGGAAGAGGAGAGGACGCAAGGTACAATGCACACGGTAAGTTACGAAGCCATGACTCAATCGCGTGCATACGTACGCACATGGGTTACGAATCAATATCAGTCGGCCGTCACTCACCTTTCGCTTTCGTTGCCACGCCAGAACCGCACTCGCTAGAGAGAAGAAGACCGGGCTGTGATGTGACTCGCTCGACCTACACATGCATTGGCACACAGACACAAGAAATACGTGAGCTGATCGGGTTCGCAGCAGCAGATCTTCGGTGTCGCTAGTTGAAGCAGACGAGGTCTCCGCCACGTGGCTCCCAGCTTGGTAGGTGTGGACACACGCGCAGCGCATGGGGCGAGGGGTGCACACTGGGGCACTCCTGCAGCTACATGGGCGCTCGCTCGTATCTAGTCTTCAGCAAGGGCGCACGGGTGGTTGCTCGACGCGTTGCTTACCTCTCTTTTTCTTTTCTTTGGCTCAATTGGGTGATGAAATGCGGGGGAGGCGCTCACGAAGCCAGCAGCGCCTCACAAAACACTTTTTCCTCTCAATCAAACCATACAAAGAGCAAGTCACTTTCGCCTCCTCGATCAAACGCACAGTGCAATTCTTTTCACTCAATTCATTTCCAGAGCGGAGGTGAGGCAATGGGTGGATAGTTCAAATCCTTTTTATTTTACATATTTGATTATTTTCTATAGTTTGACCTCTTTTTATTTACACTACATGCATATTAACTCAAACTACTGAAAAAGAGAGGGACAAATATCGAAAAACCCGTGCGACAACCCTACATTCTCTTCGGAACCAGTCCCTGATTTTTTGTGTTGCCGCGTTGTGGGGCTGTAATGCAAGGGACCTTAAAAATACATCTGTCGGTAAAATCAGGTAAAAATTCTTCAATAAAGTCCGCACCTTCCACTTCGCGCATTTTCACCACACCGCAACGACAATAATGAGCGCGTCGACGAACAATGGGACGGGCAGCAAGGGCCGGCGCGCCGTCGACTCGTGCCGTGACGAGTTCACGCTCGTGGTGGAGGCTGGCAAGCCCAAGATGCAGTGCAACCACTGTGGTGTGACTATCACGAACCACACGGCCACGCTCAAGAACCATCTCGCGCGCAAGCACGGTGGCGGCGACGCTGGAGCGAGTGGCAATGGTGACGTGAAAGCAAGCGTTGTGGCGGGGCCAGGCACGACCGAGGAGGAGGACGGTGAGGACGAGGGCGACGTCGTAGAGGAGCAGGTTGTGGACAAGAGTCGCGTAGACAAGGTGATCGGTAAGCAGATTGGTGCGGCGGCTGCTGTTGCGTTGAGCCCAGTGGTGGAGCAGCCAGCTGCGATTGACGTGAAGAAGGAGGCCAAGAAACGATCTCATCGCGGCAGTATCGATAAGAGCAGTTACTCAAATGGCGATAAGGAGCGCGAAGATGCTGTTCAGTCGCAACCAGACGAGGCGGGAGCACAAGAAGGAACTGCTGACAAGAAGCGCAAACTTGCTGATGTAGCGAACGACGACGACGATATGGTGGCGAACAGGGTGGTGGAACCTGAGGTGCTGCCGTTAATCGACCATCAAGAGTTTGCAGACATGAATCGAGGTACGTTGTCCAGCGTGGGTGGATGCAATGCTGTTGGTTGTGCTTGCGAGTGCTGATGTTTTTCTGTCTTTGCGACAGAAATGCACGAGTACGATGAGGTGAGAGAACAGATCATCAAGAGGTCACGTGAGATCCTCAAGTGCAGGTACAGTTATCCCATACGGCACACACACACTCTCTGTACTTGGTGTTTGCTTGCAGTTCACCGCTGATATGGTTGCTCCTTTCTTGCCGTTAACAGCAAGCAAGCAATCTTCGCACTGCATCGAAACGACCGCAACGGAGCTGCTGATCTCCTCGTCAAAGCTGAGAAGGTTATCCCGGAGCTGTTTGAGCTTGCGAGAGAGAAGCCAGCGCTCCGTGACGGATCGCTCTCAGCTGCCCTTGAAGAGTACGTTGAAGCGAAGTCGTTCAGCTACTACCTCGAGCACCATCGGCTACTGCCGCTTCGAGATCTGCCGAACGTGCAGAAATCGGAATACATCGGCGGCATCATCGATCTCACAGGTTTCAATCGTTCTTGTATTTCGATCTGAACTTACTTGGGCAACCAGTGTGCTGATGTTGGTGTGTGTGTGACTTGATGTCCAGGTGAGCTGATGCGATACGCTGTGGTGAAGGCAACCGCAAGAGATGTTGCAGAGGTCGAGCGCTGCCGCTCCATGGTGGAGGCGATTTCTGGCGAGCTCATCCAGTTTGATTTCCGCAACGGTCCGTTGCGCAAGAAGTACGACTCCGTGAAGTACAACCTGCGCAAGCTTGAGGTGCGCTGCTCTTTGTCTTTCTCCTGATCGTGATGTATGGTATTTGCGAACTGATGGATCTTTGCACTCGTTGCAGAACACATTGTACGAGCTCTCGCTGATCACGAATTCGGGGTTGACGATACGATCAGAGGCTGTTCAAGACGAGCCACGCGCTGAACTTGAAGAGGTGTGAATCCATCCTCGCTGATGACCAAAGTTGTGTAGTCAATCAGTCAATGTGCAAAAGAAGACGACGGTATGAGTGTGTCAATGTCTGTGTTTATGATGTTGTTCCTATCTACTTTTCTTTCTTACAAAACGTGCATTCGAGAGTTAACCAAGCGTGTGCGTGGCGTAACGGACGTGGCAAATCTCGCTGACTTCCTTGATGACCTCCAGGCCTCTGTCCATGTCCTCCTTCGTGTGCGCAGCAGAGATGCAGAAGCGAACGCGCGATTGCAGCAGCGGCGTGGCTGGGAATCCGACGGTGACAACAGCGACGTCGCGCTTCAGGCATTCGCGGGAGAATTCGCCCACTTTCGACATGTAAAAAAGCATCACCGGGATGACTGGCGAGTCGAAGTTGCCCAACGTCGCGACGCCCATTTCCATCAGCTTCTGGCGGAAGTAGTTGCTATTCTCGCGCAGTGCCGTGAGCTTCTTCTGGCCGATGTCGGTGCCGTCCTTGCCAGAGATGATGTTGAATGCCGTCAGCGTCTGCTGCGCGATCACAGGAGACAAGCCCGTCGCATAGATCGCACCAGCACTCGAGCCGCGGATGAACTTGATCACCTCCTTCGACGCCGCGATGTAGCCGCCCATGCCGCCGAAGCTCTTCGTGAACGTGCCCATCAAGATGTCGATCTCGCTCGGGTCCACGCCGGCGTATTCGCAGATGCCGCGACCGGTCTTGCCCAACGCCCCAATGCTGTGTGCCTCGTCCACGTAGATGTACGCCTTGTACTTCTTCGACACGTCGACAATCGCGCGCAGATCCACGATCTCGCCCTCCATGGAGTAGATGCCCTCGACCATGACCATCACCTTCTTCCAGGCGCGACCGCTGCGAGGCTGACCCTCCGCAATCTTCTGGCGCAGCACTTGCTCCAAGTGCTCTGGGTCGTTGTGGCGGAACACGCTGATCGTCGCGCCAGACGCACGCGCGCCATTCACGATCGATGTGTGATTGAGCGCGTCACTGATGATGAGCGTACCCTTGCCCATGAGCGCCGGGATGGTCGTCGAGTTGGTGGCGTAGCCCATGTTGTAGACGATGGCAGCAGGTTTGCCGACGAACTCTGCAACCGTGTTCTCCAGCTCCTCGTGCACAAGCGTCGTGCCGAGCTCCATCGGCGGCACAGAGGACGCCAAGCCGAACTGCTCAACTGCACCAAAGACAGTCTTGCTGCACGTGTTCATCCAGTCGTCGGCAAAGCCCAGGTAGTTGTACGAGCCGAGGTTGAGGCATCGATGGAGGTCCGAGTCGGACTGGATGAAGGTCTTGTTCTCGTCCAGCGAGTGGCGCTTGATGAGGTCAATGTGAGCGCCTGCGTGTAATCAGAGGCAAGTAGAAGCGAAGAGAGTGTTAGCGACGCTGAGATAGAACGACGGCATTCGTCTCCGACTTGCGCACAAAGCTCAAAAAGCCAGTATCGTCGACTGCTATGTACCTGGTGCTCCGGCGACAGGGCGGTTGAACACGTCGCGCACGCGGTAGTAGAGGCGCTGCGTGTAGAAGTTCTCCCAGGCGATGAGCAGCTTGGCAAAGCCGCGCTTCTTGCGCTCCGACTGGAACCGCGAGCGACCCGAGAGCTGCGCGAAGAGGTCGCGCATGTGGCCGAACGTGATCAGGATCGAGTACTGCAGCAGGCACATCACGGCCGCGAACCACGGCACGTGCTCCGCCGACATCCTGGTTGTTGTTGTGTGTGTGGACGACCGAAGGCTTCCTTCTTCTCGGCGGGCAAAAATCGAGAGTGAGCTCTCTCGCTTGTCCGTTGGTCCCAGAGCACAGCCTGCTGCTGCTGTACTTTCCTAATTTGGCCAGAGGCTTGAAACTGAAAGCCGACCTCGAACAGGTTTGTAGAAGGCCGCCCGGTTCAAATCGTTTTGGTAACCTGCTTGATTCATGTACCGTGTGTTTACGCATTTGGTGGTCGATGACGCTCACCTTCTTGCATTAGATACGTGTTATCAAAGGTGGGTTCTTTCCCTCTATGAGACAATGCACATTTCGCATGTGATGGGTTAATTACCTTAATCGATTTAAAAAGGGTATTATATAGAAGAAGTAATTGTAGTAGCAAAATGAACATACGAGCTTTGCCTCCATCACATTGTATAGAAAAGTAGAGGTGGGTCGGATGGTAGCGGAGATGGGCAAAAGTCGGCTTCTTACTGTTGACGCACTTCTTCGTACATTTAACATTCATTCAAGTTAACAAACCATTCTCATCATCAAAGTTACACATTTTGTGAACTTAAAACAGAGCTTTCACTCAAACAGTTCAACAACGTAGAACGCGGCGGCGCAATCATCTTTTTGCTGGGTACACAGCCAAACGTCGCTTCGCCACTGTGTTCTTGACAATGATCGCTGTCACACTGAGCGCTCATTTCGCAACACGCTCGTGAGCGAGCAGCAAAGCGAGACGGACTGACCTCTTCACGATCGCCGCTGGGTTTATTACATCGCAAATACTCAGTGAAGAAGGCGCACAAGTGCTCGCGCAAAGCAAGTGTCCGCATTTGTTTCCGTGCGTGTTTGCATATGTGAGTGTGCTTGTTCTAGTTTTGCGTCACCACTGCTTGCTTGGACTCACGCGAGTGCATCCTCACGACATGCTCACGAATGAACGTGCGTCACGCGTTATTCCCGCAAGCTCTTGCGCTGCTGAACCAAAACAAGCGAGCACTCGTGAGCGCTCGTGCGCTGCCTTCTACCTCGCCCGCATACATGGCCGCTGCTGCTGCTACTGTGTAGGTCTTACTGGAACTTGTGTGAGCTCACGGCACATTCGACCTCAAATGCACGGCTTGAAGGAATGAACACAGGTGCGAAAACCTAAGCTCAGCAGATACTTACGCGTCCAACCAACGCGCTTGGATGGCTATCGGAGTGGTCATGTGTTGACACATTTCCGAGAGTACCTGCTCGTACGAATGTGTGTAAAGAAATCGCAACGGCGCAATCGAAAAACCATACTTGCAAGTGATGAAGCGTAGTAATAATTTATCTTAAGCGCGCGTATACTGTATACAAATCGTCGCTTGTGTACTCTGCAAAAAATACCGACAGCTTGGTTCATGCCTCTACGCACACATCCCTGCGCTGCCCTGCACACGCAGGTCGCGCGCGTATCCGTATTCGATGTGCGGCACCTCGGGGGCTTCAAAGTTAAAATCCATGAAATCGTCGCACGCGCTGCCCGCCTGACTGCTCGCGGTGTCGACGCTGCCCACTGACAGTCTCGTGAACTCGGCGTCAAAGTTGCTTGCGTTCTCCTGTGTACCATAAATGAGAGAGACGTTAGAAAACCTAGGCACACTCCAAATAAACTTCACAGACTCACAGCACGTAGCACAACTCACGATGGACTGAGGCGAGCCACACGGCTGGATCGGTGGGAAGATCTCGCGAAAGGTGACCATCTGCCAGTCGACATTTCGGAAGAACGCGTGGCGCTTGACTTCGGCACTGCCGTCGCACGAGCCGAGCCGCTGCAGCGGGTCGCGGTGCAGCAGTTTACGCAGCAGGTCGCGCGCTTCCTCCGAGACATAGCTCGGGAACGCGAGCGGCTTCTTAAGAATGTGTTTCCGCATTACGTGCGGATTCTGACTATACCATGGGGGCAAGCCCGTGAGCATCTCGTACACCACGACGCCAAACGACCACCAGTCGACTGCCGTGCCGTACTCCTTGTTCAGGAAGACCTCAGGAGCTGCACAGAGTACACACAATATACACAATCAGTTGGCGATGTTGTATACATGTATACATGGTATACTCCGATGTGTACCTAGATACTCGTAGCTGCCGCACATGGTCGTGGCGCCCATGGTCGCCTCCGTAATGCCAAACTTGCTGATGCCAAAGTCCACAAGCTTCAGGTGACCGCTCGCCGTCAGCAGCAGGTTCTCGGGTTTGAGGTCGCGGTAGATGATCCCCTGGCGGTGCAGGTGCTCAAGCGCCAGCACGATCTCTGCGGCGTAGAAGGTCGCGACCTCCTCAGTGAATCGCTCAGCCTCGTGCAGGTGAACAGAGAGCTCGCCACCTGGACAGTAGTCCATCACGAGGTACAGGCTCGTCTTCGTCTGGAACGCCCAACGCAGGTGGACTGCACACAGAGAGAGGTTCAAGCACACGATAAGGGATTCGAAACAGACCAGACTGTCAATATAGCCAAATCGAACAAGTCGTTGATCAGGAGGAGGTGCGTACCTAACGCGTGGTGGTACGTGCCTCCGAGCACGTCGCGCTCGGACAGGATCTTCTCGGCCAGGTTGTTCTCTTTCACCGAACGCTTGGAGATGATCTTCATGGCGTAGAGCTTCGCGTCGTGGCGGTTGCGCACGAGCACCACTTTGCCCCACGCGCCCACGCCAATCACCTTCAGGTAAGCAAAGTCGGCGGGCGTCACGGGTGGCAGCGCGTCCTTGCCGCTGGGTTCGCACTCTGGCCGCTGGCTCTTGGGCTCTCGCTTATTGCTACTGGTGTTGCTGCTATCACTATTAGCAGATGACGACTGCTGGTAGCCACGCAAGGCGATCGCTTTGGCTGCACTCGCCCTCCGCTTCACGAGCAGCAGTTGCTCGTCGCTGTCCACGATCTCGGTCGTCACACGACGGATCTTGCGGCCCGTGGGGTCCAGCGTGCTCGGCAGCATCACGAGGTTATCGCGCACGGGGTCGCTACTGCTACTCTTCTTGCTGTTCCTCTGCTGTACTGACGACTCGCTTTCCGTGTCAGAATACGCGCTGCTGTTGCTGTTACTGCTGCTGCTGCTGTCGCTCAGGTCGTTCCGCGCGTGGATCAGGTTGAAGTACACATCGTCACCGGGGTCTCTGTGGCCGAACGCCTGCGCGCGCGCGTTCACGACCGTGCTCGTGTACTCGCCGCGCCGGTGGTGGTAGTGGTGCTGCACGCGGTCGTTCAGCTGCGACGCGCTCCACCGCGCCGCGCGCTGCTGCTGCTGTAGAACGCTCAGCGGCGCCGACGCGCTCGTCTCCACTCGTAGTCGCGACTGGCTCGTGCCCATGTTATTGCTAATGTACGCTGCTAGAGCGTGATGTTCGTCCGATGGTGCTCTGTGGCCGCTCGCTCACTCGTTCGCTAACGCTTTGCTATTTAAAGAGCTCTCTCTAGCGATGGTGATGCCATTCACTGTATTTCCATCTGGTCCCTGAAGTGTCTCTTTGCAAAGTGTCTTCTTTGTGAAGTGATTTGCAAAATGATGTCATCTTTAAGCTCGAGTTTTTACATGTTGTAAATAAATTGAGAGCGATGAAAGAGACATGTGCAAAATGAATGTTGACAGAAGCAAAACTGGCTGCTCGTTGCCCAAATTTTGACGAAAGAACACTTTACTTCGCCATGAGTTTTGGGATACCCACATCTGACATTTGCATTGCATTGTTTCATTTTTGCATTGTGTCCAACCGTGAAGAACGCTCAATCCCAAAAACCAAAGAGTGACCGGCATGGACGTAAAGATGGAGGCGCCGGCGCCTGTGGCGCTACCCGCGCTGACCGCGGCCGAGTCGGAGCGCATCCACTTCGACTGCAATGTGCGAATCTGGGGTCTGCGTGTGCGCTTCCTGGCGCAGAAGCTGCTCTCGCTCGGCCGCAGCTACGAGGTGCGGTACCGCCTGCCAGGCACGCCAACAACCGCACGAGGGCTTGAGCTGCCGGACCTGGGCTTCGACCTCATGTCGCTCATGGACTCGCACCTGCTGCAGGTCAAGGCTGTGACGCAGTCGCGCTTCGTACAGCAGATCGTGAACGGCAGGGCGTTCGTGGGCGCAGGTGTGCCGCGTGCCGACGACATCCACGGCATCTACGTCGAGGACTACCTCGTCGGCATGAACCTGCAGAATTTTCTCGTTCAGCCCGTGCCACTGCCACAGCTGCGCAAACAGCTGCAGCGCATGCTACAAGCGCAGCAAGGTGAACAGGTGCTGGTGTTGCGCTTTGTACGCCTGGATCGGCTCGTGCAAGTGGACCAGAAGCACACACACGGCCAAGTGCTGGAGACGCTCGCGCACATTGAAGCGCAGCACGCAGACCTGTCGAAGAGCTACAGCGCGCTGCTGGAGCGCAATCGCACGGTGGTGACGCGTGAACTCACGCGCGAGAAGAAACTGCTGTCGTACGTGCGCATTATCGCCGTCGAGACGAAGAAGACGGTGATGGAGGACGAGAAGTTTCAGTTTGCGTTCAACTTCCAGCAGTGGCTCGCCGCGATCAACGAGGCTCAGGACGCGCCAGACGATGACAATGATAGCGACGAAGACAAAGAATACGACGAAGCCAACCGCCATGAATACAAAGAGCCCACATTTGAATACGACGAGATCGAGATCTCGGACGACGATGATGGAGATGAAGACATTAATCAGTATCAGCGATGTCACCAGCAGCAGATGACAGAGCCTCAAGAAGTCGTGAATCTCACAGCAGTGGGCGCAGCAGCAGAGCCCCGTCGTCTACTGGACCTGTCGCGCTCTGCGCCACGAAATTTGGGCGCCATTGCTCCTCGCGCCTATGCAAAGACGAAGACAGTCCTACAGAAGAAAGCTGCAGCATCAGTGCAAGCGGACAAGCCAGCGCAATGGAAACCGTCGGTGCCACGCAATCCGGACATGTTGTGGCTCGAGGCGTTCGCAGGCGCCGACCTCAAGTGGCTGCCGCACGCGCAATCGGTGCTCGCGAGCTTCATTGGCGGCATGATGGATAGTTTTGAGCAGGATGGAGCAATTAACCAGTCGCGCGTCGCCGCGATTGCCGAATCCATTGCCGAGCAGCTCGTGCGGCTGTACGTCCGCAAGCGCCACACGCAGTCGCTGGACAACGCGGCGCTGCACAAGGAGTTTGCGCGGCAGGTGCGCATGCTGCGCAGCAATCTCAAGAACCCAAAGAACTCAAAACTGCGAAAAAATCTGCTCGACGGTGCGGTGACCACTGCGCGTCTTTGCGAGATGTCGATCGACGAGCTGGCACCCGAGGCTCTCAGATTGGAGCGCGAACGCCGCTACGAGCTGCACGCGCAGAGCAGCATGATCAAAGCACCGACGGGCCCCACGCTCGTGAAGACCAAGCACGGCTACAAAGAGGTGAACTTTGGCGGGACTACGGGCTCGCAAGAGTCTGAGTCCCAGCCAAGTGACGGGGTTAGTGAGCCATCAGCACCACCAGCAAGATCAGCAGCGGCAGATACTGAGAGAGATGGTGAATACACAGCTAGGAACGAAGACATGGCGTCAGCGCCATCCGAGTACGACGGTGCGTCAATAGATGCGAGCGACCTGCCAGTGATCCAGCCGCTAGAACCTTCGGGTGCTGTCCAGTCAAGCAGTGACGAGTCAGATGTAGAGTTCCAGAGTGCAGAGGACGTGGCAAAGAAGTTTCAGAAAGCCATGGACATCCAGCCGCGCAGTCCCGTGGTCAAGAAGCGCGTGTCCTTTGCCGAAGACTCGCTCGTGAGCTTCTCGCAGAAGAAAGCGGAATTCGCAGCAGCCGCCGCGTCCAAGAAAGAGATGAAGAGAGAGCGGGAGCTCGAGAGCCGGCGAGCGAAGGCGCGCGCCGAGGACGTGCGCGTCGGAAGGGACCTTCTACAGACGCTCTTCGACCCAGCGCACGACATTGTCGACTCGCTGCGGCAGTTTGTCGAGACGATGCGGAACGTGTCGCTCGCGACCATGAGTCGAGAGTTCGTGCTCGCGACGGGCGTCAAGGTATGACCACTGTGAGCGAACCCTGGTTGAGAGCTCGGCGAATTGATGTATGACTGTGTACTTATGCTGCCATTGTTTGTGTAGCTCTTCCGAGACTCGCGTCTGAATGCCGACTATGTGTTCGTTGCGCGCCTGCGTCTGGGCCACCTGGTCGCGGAGACTGGGGACCGAGACGAGCGATTCGCGAACCACGACGCCGCGCACAAGCTCATCGTTGCGACAGAGAGCTTCAAGCGGGCGTTTGGCGATCTACTGGACGAGATCCGGCAGACCTTTGGGCTCAGCGCCGAGAACGACTCGCGCCAGGTTCGCGACCGCGTTTTCAGCTTTCTCGTTGAGAAGAACCTCGTCAAGGTAATGCGAATGACAATGTTGGGTTTGTATTAAGACAATTTTAGACTGTGTGCCTTGCCAGTCGTTGCTAATGCGTGTTTCCATTGGCGGCGGTGCAGTTTGTGATGCCTCCAGTGCATCACTTTGAGCGGGACGGCGTGGAGATCGAGGAGTTCGAGGCCCAAGTCTTGGTTCTGAACGTGCCAATCGCGTTGTGTCGAAGTTCAAACCTCCCAGTTGCTCGCAATGAGGCTTCGCAGGAGATGTTGTCGTTCCTGGTCGAGTTGATCGCCAAGAAGGCGAGTCGTAACTATGAACCACCGCCGCGCGCTTCTATCCCACGCAATGAACCGTCGTATCCGAGACATCACGTCCACCTGTCGACCTCCAGACCTCCAGTTGACTCGTATCATGATAATAGCAATGCTTCGGTACACAGCAGCTACAGTGAGGACCAGATCATGGATGCGGACAGCAGGTACACTAACAGAGAGCCTGAGCATCACACTAAGTTTGAGGAGCCACGCAACGCGATGTACCTGAAGAGACGGTACGAGCCAAAACGCGAGGACCGACATGACGAGCCACAGCTCACACGACGAAGGGTTGAGGACCCTGCTCAGGGCTCCCAGTATCCCACGCAACACGATCGGCAGCACCAGCCAGCGACGGCCTCCCAGACCAACGGTTCTAGCAACCACAGCAGCTCAAGTGAGAAACCAGAAGGCAGCCGCGAGCCCGTCTTCTTTGTGGACAATGCTGGTGAACGCAAGCCGCATGCGGATCGGACGATGAAAAAGCTGACGGAAGAGCAGCAAATCCAGAGCGAGGTGGACGGCTACCAGGAGCTTGTGGCGCAGATGTTCAAGAACCGCGACCACGTGATGGCTAAGTTGGACAGCATCGTCTGGGACACGAACCGCGAGATCGAGTACATCGAGTTTGACAGCAAACTCATGGTGAGTAACTGGTGATCTGTTGCGTGTGGTTTATCATGTGGGGTTCACGTTGCCTGATGAACCAATTTCCATATCTCGTAGGTCACGCGCACCGCAAAGTGGATACCCGCGTCGCAGATGTTCTCCTGTGAGCTCGAGGCCTTCGGACGGCGACTGGTGGCGAAGTTCACGGACAAGCGACTGGACCTCGCTAGCAAACGCGCAACGGACGAGTTCAAGCGCATTGTGGACATGATCTACGCCAAGTGGAAGGTGTTGGTGAGGACGTACGGTGACCGGAAGAGGGTGACGCCCACGACGCTCATGGCCGGGAACGAGACGCGCTCCAAGAACCAGCAAATTGTGAGTCTTTGTAGCGCTACAACAAAGCTTGAACACTTGGGAGGAGACTGACTGTGCATCTTTGTATTGCAGGTTGATCTTACTGAGAAGCGCGCGGGCCACCTCTACGAGTGCTGTATTACGGTCATGGGCCACTTGGCGATCCGCCATGCGTGCCTGAACCAGAAAATGGCGAAGCGGTCGGCCAGTGAGGAGTTTCGAGACATCCTTGAGACCTTCCACGGTCTCGAAGCGAAGCAGCGAGCCGCGGTGGCCGCTTTGGTGAGCCACAATCAGTCTCGCAACGGGACTGGGAGTTCATCAAGCAGCATAGCTTCCACTCAGCGTACCCCAGCACCACCAGCCACCGCTGCCGCTGCTCCGATCCAAAGCCAGCCGCCAGAGCCAGCGAAGAAGAAGCAGTACGTGGTCCTGTGCAGCGATGACGAGGACGACGACGGCGATGACTACGACTCGGACTGCAGCTCGGGCTCGGACTATGGCGCCGCTGCTGTCACTGTGAAACCGCAGGCAGACTTGGCTACAGCCTCGTTGAAAGTGCTTATTGAGAAGGAGAAGAAAGCGCCGTACGACACGGCGAGCGAGAGCACAATGTCTGACGACGCCAAGTTCCGCGCCACGATTCGCAGTCTCTTCACGCCCAGCGACGACCTCTGTGCTGGTATCGATAAGCTGCGCGGCTCGCTAAAGTACCAAGGCTCAGCGGAGAACGTGATCGTGCCGAATGTCAAGGCCACGATCCACATGGAGCGCTTGCGTGAGGGGATCTTCGAGGTGCGCGTGGCCGTGAACGACGTGATCCACTGCGTCGTGTCGGAGCCCACGAAGGCCGACGCCTGCAACGCTGCGATCGACGGGATGCTCAAGAAGCTCAACGAGATCCGCTCGGTCTGGGTCCAGTTGTTGAATTTCTTCCATACCAAGGAGCTTGGCCTAGACGATATCCTGGAATCGTTCCACCTGCTGCGGCTCGCCAACATCACCTCGGTACGTCGAGCTCTATTGCTGCTGCTGTGTGTGTGTGACAACACTACACTAACTCTCACTATGTATGTCTCAATGGACAGATGACTGGTGCGGTCGAGATGCCGACGCCCGCTCGCGATTACAACCGCCGCGTGGCACCAGTGCCTGGTGTTCACTATGCATTGCGCATCGGTGAGTATGTGGTGTACCGTGTGGTGGGCGACACTGAAGAAGAGGCACGGCTGTTGGCCGACTGCCGAAGTACCAAATACATTATGAACCTCATCAACGACGGACTCAACCCGGAAGAGGACGACGACAGCGTCAAGATGCAGGTCGATGACGGCGCCCTGGCTTCCGCTGAACAGAGCAACAGTCTAACGAGACCCGACTGGTCCTGCACTATCAAGATCAGCGACTTCATTGAGGACTCTATCTACCACGAGTTCCGTGTCGATGGCATTTGGCGCCAGAGATTGGACCTTCCTAATCTGAACGAATTCCCGGTTGCCGACATTGTGGTCACACAGGTCGGCAAGATCCCAATCGACAAGCTGGAGAGGCACATGAGGGACTGGCACGAGTCGATCAAGACGTTCTTTAGTCTCGAGTCAGCCTTTGAGCAGTGGAAAGTCGTGCGCCAGGTCGCCGCCTACGGTCACAAGGCACGCTCCAAGGCCTACGCGCTGGAGCTCGAGATCTCGCCGCCCAGCAAGTACGTGATGTACTTGATCCCGCCGGGAGCTTCGATTAACAGCCAGGAGAATTTGTACTGGCCCAAGCGCGTGCTACCGCGAGAGCTGGACGACCGCAAGCAGATCTACGGCTTTCTCAAGGTCCGGCATGTGTAAAAGAAGACAAGGAGACGAAAAGTGGTGCGTGCGTGTGCGTTTGTTGAGAGGATCGTTGGTGTAGTATCCTCTCACTTGTGAATGTTGACTCAGGGAGTTGAGTATCAACGAGGAAGAAGGTTCATCCACAATGTTGGTCCAATGTGATAGCAGATCTACGGATTCGTGTTAACCTTTTACTCGCTCATTCATGTGCCGAAGCTACAAGTCTCAGCCTCTCTGACTCACCACGATGACTCACTCAGTCCTCATCCTCGCGGTCATCGTGGTCGTGGTCGAGGTCGCCGTGTGACGCCGCCATCATCATGTGGCGCTCGCGGTTGCGGTAGGCGGCGCTCTGGGCCTCTTCGTGGATCATCTCGAGGTACTCGGCGTTGTGGATCTCGAAACGGCGCTGGCGGATGAGCCTGCCAAATTCGCCGATGGAGCCCTCGCTCAGGTCGTGGTCGAGGATGAGGTCCATGATGACGTCACACATGCGACGCACCTCAATGTTGGACGCGTCGGACACGAGCAGCAGGTCCGGTACGAAGCTCACGCCGAAGATGAGCTCCTCGAAGGTCTCGTGGTGGCGCAGCAGCCTGTAGAACGCGTAGAGCAGCTGCAGTGTGAGCTCGTTGTCGTGCTGCTTTTCCTGGAAGAGCGAGTGGAACGTGCGGATGAGACGCGAGGCCGAGAGCAGCGGTGCGCACTTGGGTTCGAGCGCTAGCGCGCTCACGAAGAGCACGACCTCGAGCACCATGTCGTCCTGGGAGAAACCCGGCACGAGCAGTTTGTTGAGGAACGGAATGAGCGAGTGGTCGGCCACGAGGCGGTCCCAGGACGCCTTGGCCGGTAGGTCGCTAGGCGTCAGGTTGGCCAGCGTGCCCAGCACCTCGATCGAGAAGTCGTGGTTGTCCGTGTTGAGACACAGCTCGATGAACGAAACAACAAAGGGCGCCCACATGCCGCGGTACTTGTACATTTTGTCGCTCACGAGATCCTCCTGCAGCGTGTAGGACCAGAGCGAGATGTTACGGATGACCTTCATGAGCAACGGGTCGCGTGTACGTAAGACTCGCGTGACAAGCGCCTCGAGCCCGCGGTTCTGGCACATGAGCTCGGCGTTGCGACCGTTGTGGCTCAGGTTCACGGCGAGCGCCGCGAGCTCCTTGGCGACCATGTTCTGTGGGAAATTGATCACGAGCTGCATGACGATCGGAATCGCCTCGGTGTACGTGAACATGGACTTGCAGCGGTCGTCCATGCTCAAGTGGTAGAGGATGCGCAGCGAGAGCGCGCGGAAGGGCGGCTTCTTGAGTAGCTCCACGAGCTTGGGGATGAGGCTGTTCTTGACGAGAAGCTCGCGCAAAGCCGGGTCGAACGACAGGTTGAAGAGCAGCTTGAGCGCCATCTGGACCGTCTTGTCGTGGCTGCAGCGCACGTACCGCACGAGCTTCTCCACGAGCGCGAGCTCCACCATCGCGTCCTTGTTCTCCTCAAAGATGCTTAGCTTCTTCAGGAACGAGATCGTGAGTATCACGAGCTCCGGCGTCACACGGTCCATCATCTAGTGTGTAAGCGTTAGAGAAAGCTGGTGTTAGCCTGGAAGACTGATCAGGGTATATGAGTGACTGATGATACCATGGCAACCTACCTTTGCCAGGAAGAACGTGATCTTGCGCTTGACCATCTTGCGCTCCGTGTGAATGTCCTCCGCCAGGTTCAGCAGCACGCTGAAGCACACGTACCTGTCAAGTCAAACGTGAAGAGTTAGACTAAAGGTGATCAAGCGACTGCACAACGCTCAACGCAAGTACACTCACAGCAGCTGATCCTGCTTCTTCATGCGCTTCTTGTTGCGCTTCTTCTCGCGCTCGAGCTTGGCCGCGGCCTCGTCGCTCGTCGCCGCGGCCTCCATGAGCTTCTCCTCCTCGAGGCGCAGCTCGTGGCGCTTGATCTCGAACTCGACGATCTTGAGCGTGATGGCGCCGATGCGGTAGTTGGCCAGGACCGGGTGCAGCTGCAGGAAGTTGGAGAAGCACCAGAAGATGCGCATCATCGTGAGTGAGAAATCGTTGCTCTTCTTGTAGTCGTCGTTCAGCACACGCGACAGCAGGCACTGGATGAAGAGAGAAAGGAACGCCCAAATACGACAAAGGTTATACTCCGACCCCCTTCAAGCAGTCGCACACACAGACAGCAACACATCGCACCATGAGCGCCTCGTTCTGAATGAGCGCCTCGATATTGCCGGCGAACTCGGCGATCTGCAGGATCATCTTGGCGCCGTCGATCTTGGACTCGATGTCCTCATCGTAGAGCTTCTCCATGTACGCGTCGAGCTCGTCGGCGCGCGCCGTGACCTTGCGGGGCTTGTCGGCGCGCGCATCGCCCTTGCTGCTGGTGCTAGCGCTGCTGGACTTGGCCACGCGCGAGCTGCTCATGGTGATCGTCGCCTACGTGCTTGTCTGAGCCAGCAAGTGTGTGGCTTGAAGGAGCGGTTATGCCAACTGGAGCTCTTCGCAAAATGGGACGCGAAACGTCACGCAATCTTCACTCTCGCTTCTGGCGACACTCTAATACAAACTCTATTGTAAAACTGACAGAACGGTGTGAGCGAGCTGTTTCTATTTAAACCGCAAACGGATGAAGCAATCGTGATCTGTTTACGAATCAGACCACTTTGCATACAAACCCAAGTCAATTAACGACGCAACACAGTTTTGCGCGCCAAGACGATCGAGTTGGATTTCTGGCGGGCTCCAGCAGATGAATGCCGGCTGGCATTCAGTGGATGTGGTGTGAATGAGTGGCTGGTTCAACGATGACGGTGGCGCGAGGGAGAGACGAGTGTGAGTGATAGTCTGACTGACTTGCCCAAGCGTGCACCATTGGAATTTGCCGCCTACGAAGAGCTCCGTAGCTCCACACAACACTCGAGTGGGACGATGGCGCTCATTCCGCAATTTGCCCTTCTACGCCGCACTACCACCCGCCAGCAGCTCCGCTTCGTCTCCAGTCTCCGCACCATGAGCTCCACCACTGTCACTGCCGCCGCTGAGATCTCGACCGCGCCGGTCGCCAACTCGCCGCTCGTGCAGCAGACCGCCGACTTTGTGCGTGACCAGCTCAAGTCGAATGACGCGTCGCACGACTGGCGCCACATCGAGCGCGTCTGGACACTCGCGCGCACGCTGGCGCAGGAAGAGGTGCGTTCGTATTGCCGTTTACTATACATGCTTGCATGATCTTTGACTCACCCTGTATGATCTCTCTCTACTTGTCTCTATCTAGAACGTGCCAGCAGACAACCTCGAGATCGTCGACCTGGCGGCACTGCTGCACGACATTGACGACTGGAAGTACCAGACCGAGGACGCGCCGACGAAGCGCGCGGTACAGTTCCTCGAGTCGCAGAGCGTGCCGAGCGAGAAGATCGCGCGTGTGATGGCAATCATCGACACCATGGGCTTCAAGGAGGAGCTCGGCGGCGCGCAGCGCGAGATCACGGTCGAGTTCGGCTGCGTGCAGGACGCCGACCGCCTGGACGCAATCGGCGCCATCGGCATCGCGCGCTGCTTCACATACGGTGGCCACAAGAAGCGTGCGCTGTACGACCCGGAGGTGCCGCCGACCGAGGAGCTCAGCAAGGAGCAATACATGCAGCAGGGCCGCGCGAGCCCGACGATCAACCACTTCTACGAGAAGCTCTTCAAGCTGCGCGGCATGATGAAGACGAACGCCGGCAAGCGCATCGCCGAAGAGCGCCACGCGTTCATGGAGCAGTTCGTGGCGCAGTTTTACAAGGAGATCAGCGGACGCGGTTAGATTAAAGGAGCGTTTGGTCTGCATCGAGAAAGGACAGACACTGATGCGAGGCTCATTGAAGCAATTCGATATGACATCACAAAAAAATATACAAAATGACACCCTTTATGTTACAGGCACGTGTGCTGTGGTGACAGTAAACGATGCTTGTGATTAGTGACGAAGCCCAGTTGTCATCAGATTAGCCACTGAAAATATCAACTTGCCTTAGCCTGGTGGCCAGCCGAGCTTGCGGCCGCCGAGCAAGTGCAGGTGCAAGTGGAAGACTGATTGACAGCCGTCCTGACCGTCATTGATCACGATGCGGAAGCCGTTGTCGAGCTGCTGCTGCTTGGCGATCACCTTGGCCGTGAACAGCAGGTGGCCAAGGATGCTCTCGTGGCGCTCTTCGGCGTGTACGAGCTGCGTGAGTCCGTCGCGCGCCTTGGGGATGATCAGGATGTGCACGGGCGCCTGCGGGTTCACGTCGTGGAACGCGAGCACGCGGTCATCCTCGAACACGATCTTGGCCGGGATCTGGCGCTGGATGATCTTGTCGAAGATCGTCTCGCCGATGTCGGCGGCGCTCTTGCCGCTAGCAGCGGCCGCCGCGGCGTCAGAGCGCGCGCGCTCATCGCTGGACGAGGAGGAGCTCATGAAGCGCTGGTGGGCGAGCAACTGTGAGGTCGCACGCGAGGACGAGAGCTGGCGCTGGAAGGAGTGAAGAGCTCGGGCGGATCCGCGAAGGCGAAGCGCTTCACGCAGCATTTCCGATGTAATTTCCCGAGTGTATCACCCAAAATGTCCAAATGCTTATAAGGTGGTGCACACTAAATCAGATCCTTTCGCTGTGGATAATGGTCTACACCTGGTGTGGACCACTGTAATCTCGAAACCCTTGCACTGGGTGCGCACACTCCCCTTGTGAGATCATTGAACTCTCCGATCATTCAAGAAGCGACGAAGAAGCGAGAGAAGAGAGCGATGCCGGGCAACGAAGAGCGCATCGCGCTTTTGCTGGACAAGGTACGCGCGTGTGCTGCATGATAGTGACTGCAGAACGTCATTTTTCCCTCTCTTTTCGTGTATCTGTGTGGTTTGTGTGCGCTTTGCTCTGCTGCAGTGCTGTCAAGACGTTTGGATTTGCTTTTGCTAACCATTTTCTCTGCGTGGGTACATCTTCTCTTTCTCTCTGTGCTTCTGCTGCCGCGAATGACATTAGACTACGGATTTCGACAAGGATGAGCGCTACATGGCGACGTCGGACCTTTGTAACGAGCTCAACAAGGACACCGAGCTGGGTCCGTACTTTGAGCCAAAGTACGTGCACGCCCAACGGCAACTTTTGTGCTGGACTTTTTCATCATTCGCTTGAATGCTGCGATGTCATCAAGAGTGGGGATCTAATTTTGTGACCTACTGCTATGTTGCAGGGTGTGTGCTGCGGTCCTGAAGCAGCTTGACGACAAGTCGAACGACGTGCAGTCGGTCGCTGTGAAATGGTGCGCTGCTGTGTGTATCTTTTTGTTTCACATTGGCAATCATGAGATCACCAGTTGAATTAACTGTGATGGTGTTATGTTCCATTCTACTCAGCTTGGGCATCTTGGTGACCAAAGTGCAAGAAGCGCAGGTGGCCGACATCTGCGCGAAGCTGAGTGACCTCATCCTGAACGGGAAGCCTGAGTTGCGCGACATCTACTCGATTGGGCTGAAGACGATTCTCACGGATGTGTCCACGAAGACCGGTGCGGCTGTCGCGTCGGGGCTTTGTGCTCGTCTCCTGAAGGGTCTTGCGCAAGACAAAGACCAGGCAGTGAAGTCGGAGACGCTTGATATCTTGACGGACCTACTGCGTCGCTTCGGCCACGACATTGCGACTGAGCACGAGACGATCATGAACATCTTGATAACGCAGCTGAACGACGCGTTGCCCCTTGTGCGCAAGCGCGCGACTGCATGTGTCGGCTCGCTTGGTGTGATGGCGTCTGATGCGTTGTTAACGCGTCTTGTCGAGCACTTGATTAAGGGGATTGAGACGTCAAGCGGTTCCGTTGATGTACGCACCTTTATCCAGACGATTGGTACGCTTTCGCGCACGGCAGGACACCGTTTGGGACAGTACTTGAACGCGATCATTCCCATTTTGCTGAAATTCTGCGGCAAACCGGACGATGAGTTGTTGCAGAACGAAGCCTCCAGCGAGCTCCGCGAGAACTGCTTCCAAGCGTTTGAGTCGTTCGTCATTCGCTGCCACAATGAAATCACACCGCACGTGCAGAGCATCCTCACGTTGGTCATGGAGTTTATCAAGTATGACCCAAACTACAACTACGGCGACTCGGAAGACGACGATGAACCGATGGATGAAGACGAAGAAGAGTACTCGGACGAAGACGACGGGGACTACAGTGACGACGACGACACCAGCTGGAAAGTGCGTCGTGCGGGACTCCGCGTGCTCACGGCGATTATTTCGTCTCGTCCTGAGCTGTTGGAGCACTTGTACGAGAACTACAGCCAGCAAATTATCTTGCGCTTCAAGGAACGCGAAGAGAACGTTCGCATTGACGTGTTCTCCGTGTTTGCAGAGCTGCTTCGAGCAACTCGCCGCACTCTTCCGAATGCCAACTCTGCACAGCCGTCGAACAAGTGCCTCGAGCAGGTCCGTGCGCGCCTTAAAGTGATTGTACTCTCTGCGAACAAGCAATTCGGACCGAAGGCGTCCGTCTCATCGCGCTGCGCTGTGATTGCAGTGTTGAGTGAGTTAGCGACGGTCGAACGCGGTCAGCTTGGCGACTACATCAACGTGCTGTTGCCGAACATCATTCGCGCTGCTGAAGACAAGCACTCGGACTTGAAGCTGGATGCACTTGTGTTCCTCCGACTGCTCATCGACACCCACCCGGCCGAGCCCTTTCGCTCACACATCGGTACGATCGTCCGCGCTGCAGTCCACTGCGCCAAGGGCGACTGGTACAAGACTGTGGCGAAAGCGCTGGGTTTGATCGAATCGTTGGTTCGCGTGATCTCTGAGATCAACGATGCTGCTGCCAAGAGCCACGCTGTGGCAGTGTTTGAAGCTGTCCTTCCGAGCTTGAAGGCCCACGACATCGACCAAGAAATCAAGGAATCTGCGATCAGTAGCATTGGTCAAATCGTCGCGGAACTCGGTACGTATTTGGAACTCCTTGTTTATGTGCATTCTCCGAGAATATGCCTGCTCATGTGTTATGTCTGTGATATTACAGGCGATGAGCTGAGCTCTCGAATTGGCGAAGTGTTCCCACTTCTGATGGAACGTCTCAACAACGAGATCACTCGCGTGCAAAGCATGAAAGCGATTGCGGTGATCGCGCGCTCCAAGCTGAACCTCGATATGTCCTCGATTTTGTCGGAGTGCATTGTTGCGCTCTCCCAGCTGCTTCGTCAGCAGTCGCGAACCCTGAAGCAAGCGGCACTCGATGCGCTGAACAACCTGGTGCTCCACAAGGGAGCGCAGATCAAGCAGGAACTTCTCAGTGACGTGGTCTCGGAAGCCTCGTACCTCGTGGTTGATAGCGATCTTCAGCTTTGCCGCACTGGAATCGTCTTGATCTCGAACACCCTTCGCGTCTCGCCATCAATCGCGTCGACGGATGCTCTGTTGCAGAAGGCGCTTGTAAACTCGATTTCGCTCTGCCGTAGTTCCATGCTTCAAGGTCCGACTTTGGAGGCGCTGAAGGAATTCTTCGCCCAGCTCACTGAGCTCAACTTGCCTGGAAGCAGCTTCACAGATCTGTTTACCGCGTTCATGGACTCTCCGTCGGACCTCTCGAAGCACTCGGTGTTGAATCTGGCGCGCTGCATTGCTGCAACGTGCGTCGTGACGTCCGAGGCGAACCGCCAGTCTGCGTTCTCGAAGTTTGTAGGAGATATCAGCAGCGCCGACGAGAAGAACAAGGTCGTCGCTCTCTATAGTCTCGGAGAATTCGGTCGCCAGATCAACCTGAAGGGGTACGCGGATGTCAAGGAGACGATCCTGCAAAGCTTCACTGCGAATGGGGAAGAGGTGAAGGCTGCTGCAGCGTATGCGCTCGGCAGTATCTGCGTGGGCAACACGGAGGAGTACCTTGAGACGATCATGCACAAGCTTGAGCAAGGAGGGAACTCGTACCTCTTGTTGAGCTCGTTGCGTGAAGTCATCTCTGACCACGCTGCGAGCCCGCAGCACGGATTCGCCGTCTACGTCGACCGTGTGCTTCCGGTGCTAAAGAAAATGAGCGAACGAGAGGAAGAAGGTGTGCGAAACATGGTTGCTGAGTGCTTGGGAAAGCTGACCATCACGAACGGCGACAAGTTGATCCCTGTGGTGACGGAGCTTTGCGGTTCGGGCTCTGTCGGCTCTCGCTGGACTGGCGTCACGAGCCTCAAGTATGCGCTCACGGCGTCGGCAAACCCAGCTGCTGTTGAGAAGCTGTTCTCGCACATTACGCCATTCTTGAAGGCGCTGCAAGACGAGGATCTGAACGTGCGTCGTGCTGCTCTTCTGGCGCTGAACACTGGCGCCCACCACCATGCGCACTTCTGGATCCCGTACGTGAGAGACCCGATTTTCCCTGCGCTTGTTGCTGCGACGGAGATCAAGCTCGAGCGCACTGTCGACCTTGGTCCGTTCAAGCACAAGGTGGACGACGGTCTCCCGATTCGCAAGGCTGCGTACTCGTGTGTCGACACGCTAATCGAGACGCTACCGCAACAGCTCGACATTGCGTCATTCTTCCCGCACTTGCAGCAGGGACTTCGCGACCAAGACGACATCCAGATGCTCTCCCACCAGATTTTGGTCAAGATCTGCCACGTGCAGCCTGGCTCGGTCGTTGGTGCGCTGGACCTGCTGGTAGAGCCGCTCGAGAAGACTACGAACAAGAAGGTGAAGGAAGACCAAGTTGGCACGGAGGTGGAGCGCGCGAAGGATCTCATTCGAAGCGCCTTGCGCGCCGTGGACGCGATCAGCAGCGTGCGCGACACGGACTCGAACCCAAAATTCAGCGTCTTCTTTGAGAACGTCAAGAAGAACAAGTCGCTGGCGCCACAGCTTGAGGCCATCAAGAACGAGCGCATCAGCGGTTAAGCGAAGTGGGAGAGCAAGATGGTGGCTGATTGTGCAGTGAAGCAAACTGCACGACTGAGCAGCGCGGCCAAGAAACTGAACAAAAAATTGCAGAGGTACTGATAGTGAAGATGGTGTTTTGCGTGCTAAGGTTTGAACATTTTACATTTGCCTAGAGCTCGCTCTTGGGCACTTCTTGCACGGTGCTAGTCTCCGTTGCTTGCTTACGTTTCTTCTTTGGGTTCGTCGCGGATGCTCTTTTATCTTTCGTGCGAGCCGTGCGCGCTTTCTTTTGCTGCTGTTGTGTGTCACTATTCGTGTACGTGTTGCTGTTCCACTCGAACTCGAGGACGTCAGGCTGCTCGCTCAAGAACCGGCGAAGATCTGCGATTTGGATGCCTTGCTGCAGCCCCACGAGCAGCTTCTTGCCTTGCTCGATCTCGTAGACGGTCACGTCCAGCCCGCCATTCCAGAGCGACTTCAGTAGACAAAACATATAAACAAGCAAGCGTGGCAAGGTGAGGACAGAGTGAGTCATGTTCAGCAAGTAGCTCTCGTGAGTTGCTTGTACCTCTTTCCAGCGTGACGCCACGTCGGCCAGCGCCTCCTGCGGCTTTGCGCGATCCTCTCGAAGCGTGACGAAGACCATCTGCGCACCCAGCGCCTTGGCTTCCTGTTCGCTTCTGAGGTACGTACGTGCATGGCAACCGTGAGCAGCTACTCGCACTTTCTTCTCACCGAGCCCTCACACACATACACGATACGCACTTTTCCGAAAGCGCCTCAAACTGTTCGTCGCCAGGCGATCGCAGCTCCTCGCGGGCATCGCCTGCCTCCCACGCTCGCTCCAGCGCGTCGTAGTCGATCGGCGGCTTCTTGATCGCGGCGCCAACCGGACGCAACAGAAGACACACTTGCAGGTACACCACGAGCAGCAGCACCACCGATGCCTTCGTCATGGTGCTTTTGGTTCCGCTCTGTGGTTGGCTCTTGATCGCACTTCTGCTGAAGCGAGTCTTTCTCTCTTTCTATGAGTGGCATAGATTGCGGGCGACCGTCCCTTCCGAGCGACCGACCGCATGAGGCCGACTATTCTTAGGATACGTGGGAGGGCGCCTGCAGGCTTTCTGTTTCAACATGGCCGCAGCGACTAATGCCCGCGTACGTATTGTGAAGAATCAAGAGGAGGGCCACGCACACGCAAAGAACGATAGTGGTGGCTGCGTAACCAGCCCATGCTACGATGGGTGAGCTCCTACTGCCCCTGCTCTATGCGACTAGATGGCGGCATGACTCTGTGGAACGCTTAATGACGATCCTCACCTCTTTGGCCGTGTTGTGTGGATGATGGACGACAGAGGACAGCAACACCGGCACGTACGAGCACCAGCTCACGGACCTCGTGACGGGTGAGGTCGACAAGCAGCTGCGCGAGCGCACGGACATGGTCGACGCCATGAAGGCGCAGATGGCCAAGGTGCTGCGCGAGTTCGAGGACATGTCGTGGAACGCGAACGCCAAGCGCTCGTGGATGAAGGCGGTGTCCAAGGCGGCGGTGTCCAAGGACATCTATCCGACAACGGCCACCGTCGCGATCCACCCGATCGTGACGGCGGGCAACATCGCCGGTCCACCTGCTTCGTCGCCGCTCTCGAGGTTGCCAAAGTGCGTGGAGCTGAGCTTGCCCTCGAGCTTTCTCCTAGGTATCAATCATGTCACTGACCTTTGCGTCTTGCTGCTGGGGCTTTCCACAATAGACTCAGCGCGGCGATGAAGGGCCAGCGGAAGAAGCATCCGCTGCAGCTGAGCGGTAGTCTGCCCAACCCGCAGAGCGACGACGCGCGTAGCCCCGACGGCAAGCTCGTCTTTGGTACGTGCTCGCCTGCTCCCTCGATTCTGCCTTCCGTAGTGCCCTGAACGCAGCTTATCACGTAAGATGTCACACTTATGGTGCGCAGACAAGAAGCTCCCGCGCGTGGCGCACATGGAGAAGCGCGTCGACGGGCTCCAGGCGATCCTCGCGGCGCAGCAGAAGCAGCAGATGTACGAGCGCGCGCTCGTCAAGTACCCGCAGTGCCGCAGCAACGTGTTTGCGCCCAGCAGCTACGACGCGAACGCTGCTGCACCGATAGCAGCAGCAGCGAGTGGCTCAATAGAGACTACGACTGGCGCAGCAATGCCGCTGCTCCCTGCGCCACAGTCTCATCTCGAGCTGGACTTTGTCTACGGCCTCCAGACCGGCGGTGCCGCGCCATCAGCAGCAGGCACCGGCGGTGGCATGAGCAATGGGAACGCCGTGTTCTACTTGGCGACGGGCGAAGTCATGTGGTTCACAGCAGCGCTTGTGGTGCTCTACACGCGCGCGAACAATACGCAGCGGTACTTTCGCGAGCACTCGGGCGCCGTCACGAGCCTCGGCGTTCATCCGAACCAGTACATCGTAGCATCAGGTCAAGCGGGACGGCACACGCACTTGCTGGTCTGGAACGCCAAGGACGAGCCGCTCGGCAAGCGCTTCACGATGCTCAGCGGCCACACGGTCGCCGTGCGCGCGATCAGCTTCTCGCACGACGGCAAGCTCGTGGCGTCGCTGGGCGGCGACATGTACAACACGATCTGCGTGCACGACTGGAAGGAGCAGAGCCTGCTGGTCACGGCGCGCGGCCACAGCTTCCGCGTGCACACGCTGGCGTTCAATCCGTTCCAGGCATACGGCCGCCCCGAGACGCGTCGCGTCAAGAAACCAGGCCAGGCGTTGTATGACGACGACGCGTGCTACACGCTCGTGAGCTGCGGCGTGCGCCACATTAGATTCTGGACGCTCACGAAGACCGAGTACGTGGCTCCGTTGACCCAAGAGAAGGACGATTTCGCGTTCTACGGGTCCGCCTTCGGGTCGCCAACGCCACTGCGACCGGCCACGCCGCACGAGAAGATGTGGAAGCTCGAGGGTAACGTGCCGTCGTTCCACGGCCGGCTGGACGTCCAGGACTTTACGAGTCTCGCGTTCGTCGACGACTCGCCGCCGCTGTACTTGTACGACGAGCAGCAGAATGAGCTAGTCGCGACGAACCAGAATGACCACACGCTCGGACGGGTTATCGCTGGCACGGCGAAGGGCGACCTGTGCGTGTTCTACCAGCCGCGCAGGAGTCCCGAGGTGGACTTGGCTATGCTTGAGAAGCAGCAGCAGCAACAGAAACATAGTGATAGTACCGCCACCGTAGCCCACGAGAGCGAGCCGGCCAAGTGGTGGGAAATTCCGGACGAGTATACGGACGCCGAGATCAACGAGCTCGTGCTCGAGAGGATCGCGTACGAGCCCACGGCGCGGCTCGTGGACGTCGTGCCGCACGACCACGAGACGGGGAACCGGTTCAAGCTGACGAAGCAGGCTCAGGCGGAGATCGACGGCATCATGAAGCGGCTGACGCTCAAACCGAACTCTACGACTCTGCACGCGCGCCTGCAGGAGCTGAAGTACAGTGGACCCGTCGCCCATCAGGACGTGGTGACCCAGGTCGCGTTCTGTAGGAAGAACGGCCTCGTGATCTCCTGTGGTGGCGACGGTAGGCTGCTGCTCTGGCGATGCGTTATGCAGCGTCCGGTGCGCGTGCCTGGCGTGAGTACTCTGGGATTGTTCACCCCACTGCTAACAGGGACGTTCTCCGAGGGCTCACACCAGCTTGTCCCAGTGGACCAGGCCACGCGAACCTTCCAGTTGCCGACGACACTACCAGACGAGATTGAACGTGGCTTTGGTAGCACTACACCAGCTCTACCAAAGCCCACAAGCGTGCAGTGGAAGGAAGACGGAAAGGCCGTGCTCGTAGGCACAAGCACGAATTGCCTCTGGGAGCTCACGGTCGCCTCGGGCGAGTGGAAACTGCTCTTTGAGGCGCGCAGTGGCGCCGTCGCGGCTTGCAGTTGCCATCCCGCGCGAGACGAAGTCGCGACGGTCTCGCAAGATGGCTACATAGGCATCTGGGACCTGCGACGGCACTGCTGCAAGCGGCGCATGCACCTTGGAAGCCACTTTCCCACTTCTGGCAATGGCGGCAATGCCGCGAGAGCCGTGTGCATGGAGTTCCAGCCGTTTGGCGACGAGCTCGCGATCGGCCTGAGTAACGGCGAGCTCCTGATCGTCGGGTACAACGAGCTCAAGGTGTTGCTGAAGAAGGCTATCAAGCCACATGGAAACAGCAGCAGCAGCACAGTGGATCTCCATGCGTCGTCAGCAAGCGCTGGGTCGCTTGGCTACAGTAGTATCTCCCAAGTCAAGTACTGCCCCAAGGCGAACTACCTCGCAGTAGGCGCGAAGGACACGTTCGTGTACATTTACGACATTACGGACAACTACAAGAAAGTGCACGTGTGCGAGGGCCACTCGAGTGCGATCACGCAGCTCACGTGGAGCTGCGAGGGCGACTTGCTGCAGAGCAACGCGTCCGATGGAGAGCTGCTCCACTGGGCCATCACCCCCGGCAAGGGCAACGCGAAGCAGATAACGGACGCGTTCCTCGTACGCGACGCGCAGTGGGTCAAGTGGACGTGCGTCTTTGGCTGGTCGACGCCCGGGATCTGGTCGGACGACACCACAAGTCTGGTGGACATTGCGGCCGTGTGCACGACTGGACCAAAGGCGAGCGGTGGCAGCGGTGGTGGTGATAGTATGGATAATGGCGAAGACGGCACATTCGTGACTGGCGCATCACATTCAGGGTCATCCTCTGAGAACGAGGACCTGATCGCAGTCGCCTGCAAGTCCAGTCTGCGACTGTTCAAGTGGCCGGCGATGCGCGCGGCCAAGTCGCGCAACTACGCGGCCCACGCATCGACGATCCCGTCGCTCTGCTTCTCGTTCAACGACGCCTACCTCGTGTCTGTCGGCGGGGATGACGCGACGATCATCCAGTGGAAGTGCGTGTTCGCCAGTCACAGCAACAGCAAAAGTCCCACGAAACCATCACTTGTGGCACGCAAGCGACCGCAGAAGAGCGCAGATGCCAGTGACGACAATGCACTGATTGCCTCGTCACCCGCGACGAGCCCCGTGCCGCCGCCCTTTAATGAAAAGAACAGCTCTGGGCAACGGTCTCCTCGACAGCATTCGCGTCAGTACCGAGAGCGTGAGGACAGTAGCGCCCGTCAAGAAGAAGCAGAAGCCGAGGAGAGCGAGCCTAGTCCACCGCGCAGGTTGCCTCGCAGCTCGTCATCGACGGTACTCTTCCAAGCGCGCGCGATGCATGATTTCAACGCCGAGAGCCCGGATGAGCTCAGTTTCCAGAACGGCGAGATCCTGCGCGTGCTCTCTCAGGTGAGCGACGAGTGGTGGACGGGGGAGCGCTGTGACGGGACTTGCGGCATCTTCCCAGCGAGCTACGTCGTGGTACTCAATAATGACAATGACAATGGAGAAGAGGAGGACGACCCTGTCGCTCAGAGCCTCATGCCAAACTTTGCAGACGACCAGGACGGTGAACAGCAAGCTGCCGAGTCACTCGTGGAGCCAGCAGCGCCAGTGTATCGCGACGTGAACGCTGACATCGAAGTGGGCGAGTAGATGCGAACGAAAATGTAGCCATCTTGACGTTAAAATCCTAGTAAAAAGCATATGCAATAGGCAAGTTTCACCTGCAATCCCACGGTTTCACCACCGGTTTTGTCCGCGTGTTTGCGCCATTGAGGGGCTACTATTGCGAGCGACACAGAACGTTCTTATGGGCCAGAAAAACGTGTGAATGTGTTGCGAATGTTACTTGAACGCAAGATCCGTTTCGCATGTTACGCGAAGGTCGCACCAACAGTCCATTGTGATGCGCTCACATGCACAACACAAAGCCGCCCCACATGCGAAGAGCTCACTTCAGGAAATCCAAGCAAGACAGGATAGCCCGCTCGCCATCCCTCTCTCTAGCCAGCCAGCCACCAATCGATCGACCATGGTGCACTACCGTAGTACGCGCGGCGGCATGCGCAACCTCACGTTCGAGCAGGCCGTGCTCACGGGCCTCGCGTCTGACCGCGGTCTGCTCGTGCCGGAGGACGGCCAGTTCCCGCAGCTGCCTGAAAATGCGCTTAAGGACTGGGCCAACCTCTCGTACCAAGAGCTTGCGGTGCACGTGATGCGCCTGTTCATCGACGAGCAGGAGATCTCGACCAAAGACCTCAAGGCGCTCGTGCACAAGAGCTACAACGCGCAGACGTTCCGCAGCAAGGAGACGACGCCCGTGGTCAAGATCACGGACCAGCTGCTCGTGCTCGAGCTCTTCCATGGCCCTACATTTGCGTTCAAGGACGTCGCGCTGCAGTTCCTGGGCAACCTCTTCGAGTTCTTCTTGAAGCGCAAGAACGCTGCCAAGGCGGAGCACGAGCCGGCGCACAAGATCACGGTGGTCGGCGCGACCTCGGGCGACACGGGCAGCTCGGCGATCTACGGTCTGCGCGGCAAGGAGAATATTGAGGTGTTCATCACGTTCCCGCACGGCCGCGTGAGCGCAATCCAGGAGCGCCAGATGACCACCGTGATCGACAAGAACATCCACAACGTGGCTGTCGAGGGCACGTTCGACGACTGCCAGGCGATTGTCAAGGACCTGTTCGCGGACGCCGAGTTTAAGGCGCAGTACAACCTGGGCGCCGTCAACTCGATCAACTGGGCGCGCATCCTGGCGCAGATCGTGTACTACGTGTACGCGTACTTCCGCGCCAAGGAGCAGGGCATCGAGCACGTGTGCTTCTCCGTGCCCACGGGCAACTTCGGTGACATCCTCGCGGGATTTTACGCCAAGAAGCTCGGCCTGCCGCTCGGCAAGCTCGTAGTCGCGACGAACGAGAACGACATCCTGCATCGCTTCTTCTCCACGGGTAAGTACCACCGCCACAAGATCGAGCACACGATCTCGCCGTCCATGGACATCTGTGTCTCGAGCAACTTTGAGCGCTACCTCTTTGCGCTCTGCGGCGAGGACTCGCAGGTGCTGAGCCAGTGGATGCACGACTTTGAGAAGACGGGCAAGCTCACACTCACGGGCGAGCTGCTCGCCAAGGCCCAAGACGAGATGGCATCCTACGTCGTGCTGCAAGACGAGGTGCAGGCCGTCATCGACCGCTACCACAAGGTGCACAAATACCTCTTCGACCCGCACACGGCGATCGGCACGGGCGCAGCCGAGCATTTCGGTGAGGAGTTCCTGTCTGAGACGCCGCAGGCGGCTGTGGTCGTGGTCGGCACGGCCCACTACGGCAAGTTCCTGCCTGTGGTCTCCAAGGCGCTTGGCGTGACCGAGAAGGAGGTGGCGCAGCACCCGCTGCTCAAGGAGCTCGAGACGCTGCCCACGCGCTTGCTCGTGACCAAGAACTCGAGCGCGGCCGTGGCGCAGCTCGTGCGCGAGACCGTGCACAAGCGCAGCAAGGGCGCGTCGTCGTTCTCGTCTCCACTGGCGCTCTGGCAGCACTTGCGCCCCGAGACGAAGGGCTACGTGGGCGCGTCGGTGGTGCTGGCCGCCGCCGTGGCCGCGATCTTCGTCCTCAAGCGGAATTCGGCCAAGTAGACACAATAATTTCGTCGGTGCGCAATGTAAGCGAATACACATACAAACATTCATAGATACACTGGAAAAGAGAGAAAACAATAAATTAAAAAGCACACAAGCCACACAAACACGAGGAGCTCCATGCACTCGCTCGCTCATCTAGGTATCATCTTCGACGAAAGAAGACTCACGCAGCCAATGAAGGCTGGCTACGCAGTAATAGGCGCCAGGCACGCACTCTGTGGCTACAGGATGGAGCACGTGGCCGGCGACGCACACACGCCGCATTGGGGCGACTGACTCTGCGCCATGAACGCCTTCTGATGCTGCAGCTGCAGGCTCTCACGCGTGACGGTGATCGTGCCGGTGCTCGCTTTGCCATTGCTGCTTGCGCTGTTGGGGCCGGGCAATGGGCGGAAGCTCTGTTGCGAGGGCTTCGCCGGTTCCTTCGGTGCGAACGCGATGCGCTCCTTCGTGTACTGGTTCTCGTACGAATACTCGCCCGGTCTGCACAGGAAGATCCCAATCACAAGGTTAGGAACTATGAGGCATTGCGTGTCATACGATGTAAATGAACATGTGACCACGGTACCTTGTGCGCGAGAGCACGCGGCGCCACCCCGGTGGCAGGCGCGAGATGTTGTTGTGCGGGTTCACGGGCGAGAGCAGGCGACCGACGGGCACGATGAGCTTCTTGAACGCGTCGACGACGTTCGTGGCGTCGAGCGCCGACGCCTCAAGAAATTCCATGTTGTGCTTGGCGGCGAAGCGCGCGGCCTCGAGCGTCGAGACCTCGCGCGACTGCGGTAGATGGGCCAGGTCGCATTTGTTGCCCACGAGGATGAGCACGAGGTTCTCGTGCGAGTGCTCGTGCACCTGCGCGAGCCAGCCGGTCACGTGCTCGAACGATGAGCGGTTCGTAATGTCGTACACGATCATGGCGCCCACGGCGTTGCGGTAGTACGCGGCCGTGAGCGATTGGAAGCGCTCCTGGCCGGCCGTGTCCCAGATCTGCGCCTTGATGCGCCGGTCGCCCACGCGGATCATCTTGGTCGCGAACTCGAAGCCCACGGTCTGCACGCTCTTGGGTTGGTACTTGTTCTTCGTGAAGCGCATCACGAGGTTCGACTTGCCCACGCCCGAGTCACCGATGAGCACCACCTTGAGGATGAACTCGGGTGCTTGGGTGGTGCCACCGGCCGCTGCAGCCCCCAATGCGCCGCTGGACGAGCGGCCGCCGATCGTAGATGCTACTGACGAGGAAGAGCTTAAGAAGCGAGGACTGTTGGCAGCCGAGTGCGACGCGCCACCATTCTTCGTTATCGAAGAGCCCTCAATCGTGACCGTCGGGTCGTTCTCGCGGCGCTCGTCAGCGTTGCACGTGCTGGACGAGTTGGAGCGCTTGAGCAGCTCGCTCTTGCTGCCGCTGAGTGGCGCCGGCGTCGCCGCGCCGAGCCGCTTGTGCGCCACCTCCTTGGCCGTGATGTACTGCCGCAGCGGGTCGAACTGCACCTGCTGCTGGCTCGCCTGCGACTGCGTCTGCTTGCCACCCGTCATCGCGCTACTTCAGCTTGCTCGTCCGCCTCGTGTGAATAATAATGGGTAGTAGTAGTAGCAAGTGGTCCACTCCCTCTGCCTCCTCGTGTGATCCAAAGTGAGAGAAGTGAGCGAGTATCGCTTCGACAGAACGAATAGCGGATGCCGAAGGGACGGTAGATCGATAGATACACCGCTCGTGCTTGCGAATGGCGGCAAAAACGACGACGACACACACTCCTTCCACGAAGAAGGAGAGCTGCTCGTGGCGCGTGGCTCGAACGCGACTACGGCGCTCTATGGACGGCGATGAGGGCGCTCTTGATCTCTCGCGCTATGCAGCTGCGTCGTGGGCGTAAGCAGCTTGGCGGTGGTGAATAGAGAGACGAGCGCGCGAGAGGCTCTTGTGGTGTGGCTTCTTTCTTTTTCCGTAGGGCTTCCTTCTTCCTTCCCATGAAAAAACATCGCTGCTCAAAATGCGTTCGTCTGCACCCAACATTTGGAATTTTTGAAATACCTGTTTGTAACACATCATTCTACTTGACGCTTCTTCTGGACTTTCAATACAGAGAAAAACTAGTAAGTTTACGTTGGGTAAAATGCTTTGCTCTCATAACCCAAGTACTCATTATGAAGGGAGGTCGGCTCTAAACTTTCAGGCGAATGAGAAATCAGGAAACAAAGGGCGGACACAATGCAACAGTAGCTTCGTGTGTAGATCGATCACGAGATGTTGCATATCGTTCGCGTAGCCTTCTCCTTTGTGCGTGTCCCGAGGCTTTTGGACAACCAGAGTGTTGAATCCTGGAGCTTGAGTTGTATCAACAGCCTTCAGGCCCACCAGGTTCATAAGAATAACGCCAAAAGCAAGAGCAAGACAAAATAGGGTGCACTCAACAGTCGATGATGAACAACAGCTCGCTTGCAATCTGAAAGCTATCTACTGGGCGCCAGCATGTGGGCTGCTGAAAGCGCTTGATGCAGTCACCGAGTTCCTCTATCAGCATACAACGCACACATCAAGTCAGTCGAGCGCAGGCAATAGAGCAACCGAGTTACTTGCAAGGCTCACCTTGGAAGATCGCAGCATGCGATAGATGCTGCCATGCTGTTGCTGTTGGGCTTTGCCAAAAGTGGGTGGTGGTGATTTCTGCACATTTGAAAATCACGAAAATGAGCATGCAACACACACATCTACAATTCACCATTGCACAATGTAGCCATGTTGCAATCATCGAACTGTTCACTTACCTTCGAGGACGCTGCTGCTGATCGCGCTCTACCCGGCGAGTCTACATAGGGACGCATAACATCAGAAACGTCAATAGGTGATCACGCTTGCAATCGAGACGCACACAGTACCTTCTGGCACTTCGGGGCTGCGCTTCTCGTCGTCCACAAGCACTGCTTCGTGGTCTCCAGCGCCGCGGTTCTTGAGCAGCAGCGAGTAGATTCCGCCGTGCTTCACTTTCCGCTTGGGCACGGACGCTGGTGGCTGTTGCTGCTGCTGTACTTGATGCGTTGTAGCTGCTGCGGACGGTCTCGTAGTTGCACTTGCCAGACGTTCAGTGGGCGAGATGCGAGGTGTCTGCGCGAATGGACTTCCCTGCGTCTTCTTGGTGACGCTGCGAGATGGCGTTCGAACCGACGCTGGAAGCGGTGCACTTTCAAACAACTCGTCGATCTCGTAGCGCAGATCTGGCACTGATTCCCACCGAGAGACGGACGTCTGGCTGCTTGCGTTTGGTGTGTCAGGTAGCCCGACTGGCGACGCCAAGTCGTACTCATCGCCATCTGCTGAATGGCACGGCGACGGCTGGAAAGGAGCAACATGCTGGCTTGGTGACGTGAGATCTGGGATGCTAGTGGTGGAGTTGCTCTGCTTGCGATGACCGTGTGGCGAGGGCTCTTCCGGGAGGCGCAGCCTGTGGCATTGCGCTTGAGCCACTGTCGGACTATCCCTCTCATCCCACTGCTGGCGCTTGCCATGCGGGCTCTGCAACGCCTACATAGCATGAGACAAGACCGCATTAGAGCGCTCACAGTTTCCGCGTATGCGTCGACGCTGAAGCATTTTGCTCACCAATAGCTCTAGCGACAGTGCGCCGAACTCATCACTCTGCTGCTCCTGTAGAGCGAACTGGTTGTCCTCCAGCGCCGGCAGGTTGTACACATCGAGTTCGAGATCCAGCAGGGCTTCGAGTGCAGTCGGTGCGCCATTCTGCTGCTGTTGCTGCAGCTGCTGCTCGTCATCTTCCAGTAGCGCAACATCGCTCTTCAACCACTCGAGCGCCACGCCTTTCGCGCCGCCATCCCCATCTTCATCATCATTATCGTCCCCACTCTCGCCCTCCACACTCTTTAGCGTCGCGCCAACCATCGTAGCTTTCGTATCCGCAACTGTCGCAAACGCGTCTTCTTGGTTGCCAGCGCCAAGCAGTTCGCAGGATTCGAGGCGCACATCCTCGCGTCTCCACGGCTCGCCAGAGCCTCTGGTTGCACTGCAGTTTCCGCCGCTGCCGCTGCTGACCCCTGGACCGCAGCTGCTCCTCCGCGCGCTCTCCTTCGTCATCCCACGTGCTGCTTGCTGGACGTGGCGGTGTAATGGCGTCACGCTCGTGCTGGTGCTGCTGGTACGTCAGTGGCCTTGTTCTTTGTCGAAGTGGAATGGGAGCGTGAAACGTCGCCGCTGTGAAATCAGTCTGAGTCTACGATACTGGTTCAGATCCGATCTTTTCTGATCCAAATCTGAGTCTTCGGTTTGGCCGGTTAGTGCTGCAAATTTACAGTTCTAAAAAATAACCGGTCAGACAAAAATGTAAAACAAGCAAAAACAAGCCTCAAAAGTAGATAGACTTAAAGTATTTGTCTTACAAAACCTCACAAGTCGTGACAATCATTTTGTTTAACCGTTTAGGAAGGTTTGAGCCGTTATGCAACCGTTTAAGCCATGCTGCCCACAATCTTCATCAGCATCTTGGTGCACACGAAGTCGAGCTGAACGAGAGTGCGATCGGTCGCCATGGGGCTGCTGAGCATCCTGAAGAAAGTGAAGGAGAAAGAAAAAGAGATCCGCGTGCTCATGCTGTGCGTCGCTCTGTTTACTGCTGCTGCGTACGGGCGCTCGTGCGCTATCCTTGCTGACGTTGCTGCTGCTGGTGGTGTTTCTTGTGCACAGCGGACTGGACAATGCCGGCAAGACGACGATCCTGAAGAAGTTCATGGGCGAGGACATCACGCATATCTCTCCCACGCTCGGCTTCGACATCCAGACGCTCGAGTACAAAGAGTGAGTCAGTGGCTGGGATGGCAGCGCGTTTGTTTTGCTTGCTCGTTTGCTTGCATCATACGCGGATGTGAAGGGATTATGTGTTGGTCGTGTGTCCGTTTGCTACATTGTGATGCTGGTTGACTTGTGCGTTGGTGCTCACAACAAAACATGCTTGTGCAGCTTCAAGCTCAACGTGTGGGACGTCGGTGGCCAGCAGACGATTCGCTCGTACTGGCGCAACTACTTTGAACAGGTCCGACGAGCATGTTGCCATTGTGCACTTGTTCGCTGACCTGTCTTGCTGATTGCTATTGCATGTTGTGTGATTGATTGCGTGTGTGAATTTATTATAGACGGACGGACTCGTATGGGTCGTCGACAGCGCAGACAGGAGGCGCCTCGAGGACTGCCGCGACGAGCTCCAGAAGCTCTTGACGCAAGAGGTGCGTAATTCACCAGCATTGGACTCACAAGAACAAGCCCTTACAATTTAGCGATCTCGCAAGCAAGTTGCTAAAGAACTCTTGCATACGCACTTGCTAGAAACTCGCCGGCGCGACGCTGCTCATCTTTGCGAACAAGCAGGACCTGCCGGGCGCCATGTCGTCCGCCGAGATCGCCGACATCCTGGACCTGCGCTCGGAGCAATTTGCGAACCGCCACTGGAACATCGTCTCGTGCAGCGCGTTCACGGGCGACGGCCTCATCACAGGTATCGACTGGCTCGTGTGTGACATCGCGAGCCGCATCTTCCTCATGGAGTAACTCCGTGCGTACTTAACCACACAAAAAGTATCCAAAAATTAATTTGCCCTTCATGGTGTACTATTGTGTTCTTCCATGCTTGTCAAACGAAATGAGCAAAAACAAACAAGCCAAAGCAATCCAACATGAACGCCAAGAACGCGCAGCTCGCCGAGGCGTTCGTGCCGGCCACGTACGTGCAGCAGGGGCTCGACGCGCTGCGCAACCGCGAGCAGCTGCTCACAGTGCTGCTCTCGCAGCGGCGCGTGCCAGACGACGGCTGGGACGAGCAGAGCGTCGAGATGGCGCTGCAGACGCTCGCGGCCATGGACTCGAACAACTTCCGCAGCAACATTGGCGCCGGCGAGCGCGAGGCGCGCGTCTTCTCCTCGCTCGTAGCACGCAGGCATTTTTACCTGTGCCACGGGGTCGGTCGCTCGGGCGACGTCGCCGCAGTACAGCCAAAAGCGGCAGGCTCGTCGCTCATCGTGCAGCTCGCGAACGCGCTCGCCAAGGACATTTTGAAGGAGGCCGGCATGCGGTGCGTGGCCAGCGCGCTCGTGCTGCCCGTGGCCACGGGCATGTCGCTCACGCTCGTGCTGCTCACGCTGCGCGAGCACAAGCCGCTTGCCAAGTACGTCGTCTGGCCGCGCATCGACCAGAAGTCGTGCTTCAAGTCGATCCTCTCGGCTGGTCTGACGCCACTCATTGTTGAAAACACACTTGATGCAGTCGATGGCGAGGGCGGCCAGTTGCGCACCGACATGGACGCCGTGCGCACACTGGTGGGGCTGCACGGTAGCGACGCGATCCTGTGCGTCATGAGCACTACGAGCTGCTTTGCACCGCGCGGCTTTGACAAGGTGGACGAGATCGCGCAGCTCTGCCAGGAACAAAACATCGCACACGTGATCAACAACGCGTACGGTGTGCAGTCGTCCAAGTGCATGCACTTGGTGAACGAGGCCATGCGCACTGGCCGCGTGGACGCCGTGGTGCAGAGCCTCGACAAGAACTTCATGGTGCCCGTCGGTGGCGCCATCGTGTGCTCGGCGTCCACTGCGTTTGTCGCGAGCATCTCGAAACTGTACCCGGGCCGCGCGAGCATCGCGCCCACGCTCGACTTCTTCATCACGATGCTCCAGATGGTACGCAATACTGGGTGTGACTTGTGTGATAGAGAGCTTTACAATTAGCTAAGATTGTGCTAACAGGGCTTGCTTATTGTTGTTGTGCAGGGCCGCAATGGCTTCAAGCAGTTGCTGAAAGAGCGTAAGACGCTCGTCAAGTACCTCGAGGCGCAGCTCCAGGACGTCGCACAGGAGTGTGGTGAGCGTGTGCTCCACGTACCGTTCAACGACGTGAGAAACAGCAGTTTTCGTTCATTGCCACAGGTAGATAGTTGTCTATGCTGACAGACGTTTGCGTACATGTGTAGATCTCGTTTGCGATGACGCTGCGCAGTTTCTGTCCCGAGACCGCAGACGCGCATGCCAAGGCCAAGATGCTCACGTTCTTTGGCGCGATGCTCTTCTCGCGGGGCGTCTCTGGCACGAGGTACCTCAACTATCCAAGCGATGCTGTCCATACGTTAGCATTTGCTCACAAGTGGCTCATATCCCTTTTGCTTACCACGTACAATAGAGTCGTGTCGTGCTTCGACAACAAGACCATCGGCGGCTACACATTCGAGTCCTACGGCGCGCATTTCGACCATTTTCCTGTGGCGTACCTGACGTTCGCGTGCGCCATCGGCATGACAAAAGAGGAGATCGACCAGCTTGTCAAGAAGCTGCGCAAGACGATCGCCGAGTGGAAGGCCAAGCACGGATCTTCAGCAATAGCTCAGATGAAAGAAGACTGAACTCTGGTTACTACTGGCTGATACTGGGCTTGAAATGATGGAAATTGTCGGATTCGGCAGAAATTGGTCGAACCCATTTCCGATTTTTGAAGGTATCGTGCTCACGAACGTCTATTGTTTTGTTTGTTGTTTTGTGAAGTCTTGTTTGCTGTCCATATGTCCACACACACAAGCAAGCACTTGCCTATCTGTCTTGATCTCTTCTTCACCTAGGTTCCCTATGTCTTCGTCTCGCTCTCTCGCTCACTGTATCGCCCACTCTTCGCCTAGTGCTTCTTGTTCTTGTTCTTCTTGTTCTTCTTCTTGGACGACGCCGGCTCCTCCTTGATCGTCAGCTCCTCGAGCAGCTGATGCGCAATGGCGTCCGCGGCGGCGGCAGCGTCCACTTCAACGCGGCCCTTGGCGCCCTCGACTGCCCGTTCCGTGAACTTGGCCATGAACTTGGCCGACTCGACCACGCGCGGGTCCTCGTCGCCAAAGGCTTCCTTGAACAGCGAGTACACCTTCTTCTCGTAGGCGAGGGCTTCGCGGAACCCGCCGGCAAGGCCGCACGCCAGCGCCATCTGGTGCAGAGTGTTCGCAGCCTGGATGCGGTCGAGCTCGCCGCGCTTGAGCGATTCGCGGTGGCACAGCAGCGCCAGCGTGATCTGGCCCACGTCCTGGCACATCATGCCCATCTTGAAGTACAGCGAGCTGATCTCCGGGTAGTGCGGTCCGCTGCAGAACTCGAGCAGGTAGATCGCGCGGCGCAGGTGAGCCACCGCGACGTCGGTTTGGCCGTTCGCGTGCAAAAAGAGCGCCAGGTTGGCGTGCGCGAACGCCGTATCGTGGTAGTCCATGCCCGAGAGCTGCGTGTAGAGCGCAAGCGCGCGCTGCTGCTGCGCGATCGCACCGGCAATGTCGCCCGCGTGGTAGAGCACCGTTGCCAGCGACGTGCTGCAGAGCGCCGCGTCTTCGTGGGCAGCGCCGCACACCTGGAACAGGAGGGCCGATGTCTCTTGCAGCATCTCGTAGGCCGTGGCGAGCGAGCCGCCGCTCAGGTGCAGGCGGCCGCGCTCCAGGAGCTGCTTCGCCTGTGGCAGCGGGTGCGCGGGAAGGCTATGCTTCACCACTGGCACGATGCCCGTGATGTCCTCGATCGAGAATGGCTGCGTGGACGAGAAGTCGTAGTTGCGGCTCACGACGCGGAGACCGTTGCGCTGGCACAGGCGGCGCAGCAGCACGGTCTTGTGCACGCGGCCGAGCGGCACTTCGGCGCTGTCCACGTCTTCTTCGCGGTTCCACAGCGTCAGGTTGTAGTCGAAGCGGTTCTTGATCTCCTTCTCGATCTTCTTCCAAACCAACTTGGTATCAAGCGCCGCGGTGGATGACGACGAGGAGGCAACGGCCACATCAGCGACTTCGTCGCTCTTCTTGGCGTTCTTGCCGCTTGTCTTGCCACCCTTCTTGCTCTTCGCCTTGCCGCTGAAGTCCTCGTCGCTCTTCACGCCTGAGGAGCCGAGCACTCCATTCAAGAGCTGCACCAGCACGTCGCCAGGAGCCGCGCGCGTGGCTTCGTCCGCGTTCAGAACGTCCGCGAGCACGTGCTTGATCGCACGCGCAATCATCTCGACTTCCAGGAGCTCCAGGACGTACTTGGAGATGCCGCCGATGGACTCGAGCTTTTTCGCGAGCGACGCGAGACGGCCCAAGTAGCGCATGTTAATACCGCACGAGTGCATGTTCTCCGTGAGCGCGAGTCCGTCCGCTGGCGAGATCGATCCGCGACGGATGTCCGAGAGGAACGCTGGGATGACCACATTCTGCAGGTACGCCGCTGCGTCCTTCGCGGCCTCTTCGTCGGCAGTGGCCTCAGCATCATCAGTCGAAGCCTTGTACTTCATGAACACGTTCGGGTTGAGACGCACCGCCGGGATGTCGCCGACTTCGATCTCCTCATCTTCTTCTTCCTTGGCGGCCGAAGCCTCGTCGCCCTCGGATTTTTTCTCAACCTCCTTGGCCGCCTTCAACGCATCGCGTTTCTCCTTGCGCGCTTGGTTCTGTTTCCAGAGCGAGTAGAGCTGCACGAGCTCAGGACGAAGCAGTGCGACGTAGCCTTCGTCTTCGCGGTTGAAGCGAAGGCCGTCGTTCTCAGCGGCCTGCTCAGCGCGCTCGGCGTAGTACGTCGCATCCTTGGGCGTGATGCGCACAAGGTCGAGCACGTACATGCGGCCGTCGGATCCAAGGATGCCCTTGGCCTCCACTGGTCCGCACAGCTTGACGACCTCCGTGGTGGCTTCGCCGCCCACGTTCGCAGCGTTGACGATCTCCTCGTCCTTGCTGCTGGCCTTCTCGTCAGCCTCAGTCTCTTCCTCGTCCTTGCCGAGCGGCTTAATGCTGCGCTCGGCGATGTGGAGCTTCTCGCCGGCCTCGAGCATCAGCGCGTGCATCTTCTCGTTCGACGCGATCGTCTTGCCACCGTCCACGGAGCCGTACACGAGCTTCGACGCCGCCTCGCCCTGCAGGATGCCCGGGATCACGCTCTGCGCGATCACACGCACGCCCAGGTAGTCCACCACGGCCGTCGCAAGCGTGTGCAGACCCGGGATGTCGGCGTCGTTGAACGCCTTGACACCCTGCAAATCGCGGTTCGCCGACGAGTACGCCGCCTCCTCGCTCGCGGCGTCCTTGGCCGAGAACTTGCCATCGATAGAGAGCGAAAAGAAGATGTTGTTGAACACGTACACGTGCGCGCTCACGTCGTCCATCGGGTTGATCGGCGGAATGTGGCCCTCAACGATCGCCACGGCGCCCTGCGTCGCCGACTCGACGAACTCGTTCACGATCTTGTACATCACGCGCGAGCGCACGATCTGCTCCTTGAGCGTCGCGCTCGGCAGCTCGCGGCAGCACTGGTACTCCTCGTTCCAGTCGCGCAGCACGCCGCGCTCGTCCATGCCGAACGACGCCGTGAGCTCGTCCTCGGCGCGGTTCAGGTTGTACTCGTGCTTGGCGTGCTTGATCACGGGCGTGTTCCACGGCAGCTTGCCGCCGACGTTGTTGCCCGCGGCGACCATCCACTCGATGGACGCGGGACCCTGCTTGGCGAGCAGCGCCGCCTTCTCGAGCAGCGCGGCGTATGACGTCTTGAACTTGTCCGAGGCCGTCGCGAGCACATCCGTGAGCAGGTGCGCCTGCGTCGAAGCCTTGAGCGGCAGCGGGTCGAACGTCGTGGCCGTCGAGCGGTTCACGTAGAAGCCGTTCACGTGCGCAGTGATGTGGAAGACCGCGCCGTCGGCAATCGTGACTTCCAGGTACATCAGGTCGCCGGCGAGCTTGCGCGGGCCAGGCGGCGGGTTGTAGCCCGAAAACACGATGCTCTTGACGCACGTCGGCAGCTTCGCGTCCAGAATGTCGTCGTCCTTTGGCTTCTGGTTCTTGTTGTCAGCGCCGTTCTTCTTCTTGCCCTTCGCTGGCTTCTCATTCGCAGTAGCAGTAGCAGAAGGAGGCATTGTGCCTGGAAGCGTGTAGAACTCCTTTAGCTCCGGCAGCACGGGCACCTTGATGCCCTCAAGCTTGGCGTGGATGTCGCGCAGCTGCTGTAGTTGCTTTTCGGAGATCTCACTCGTCTTCTTCTCGTCTGCGACGGCAGTGGCGTCATTGGTTGTCGCATCACCATTCGTGGCAGTGAGCGCGGTGGCGGGCTGCTTGCTCTTCTTCTTCTTACTGCCCTTGCCGGTCTTCCCGGCAACAGAGGCGACCATCAACGACGACGATGCATCAGCGCCTTCTTCCGACCCGTCTTCCGCGAGCTGCGGGATCGGCGGGTTGCTCAGCACGTCGCGGAAGCGGCGCACATGCGCACGCACCTTGCGCGCGTCGTACTTTTCGATCACCATCTTGAGCGTCGCGTTGTCCACGACGTCCTTGTACTCGCCAAGCTCGACAAAGTCGTTCAGTGCAACCCTGCACGCCAAAGCAAGCAAACAAAAGGTAACACGTGCCAGGAATCAGTACACTGCCGATGCGCCATAGTATTATGACACATGGACAACTCACCACTTGTCCTCCTCGGCCGAGCGCACCTCCAGGTGGTAGCACGTGTAGCCGGCGAGCGCCGGGTACTCTGCGATGAGCTGGCGCAACGAGAGCACGGTGTCGCCCGCGCTCACGTGCTCGAGGCGCACGAGCTGCGCCTTGCCGCTGGTAGCAGCGTCCTTGGTGGTTGGCGGCGCGATGAAGAGCGTGAGCGTCTGCTCCTCTTCTTCTTCACCCAATGGTGTCTGCGTCACCGTCTCTGGGTCCTGCGCTGGCGCGTGCACGTCGCTGTTAGCTTCGCCCATGATGTGCGGCTGCTGCTGCTTGCTGTCCTTGCTGTCCTTGCTGCTTGCGCGTGGGGAAATGCGGAATGTCGCCATCATCCACCAACCACAAACTGATGGCGCAACGAGAAACTATCTACGTCATTTATAAAATTTATTACTTGCTAATATCAGAGGACCTGCTTAGCTTTTATAGACTTGTTTAGATAGGCTAAACAAATAATGTCGTTTGTTCTTCATTTAACATAACTGATTAAAAAGAAAAATTTCATTGGATAAAAATCAGTGTTCAAATGTTCTTTATACTTCGGCAAAAGTGTGAATCGGTTTTTCGTCCGTTTTCATACAAATTCCAAGTTTGCCGACATTTCACCCTTTTGCCGAAATCTGGTCGTTTCGCTGATTTCGGCAAAAGGGT
>JAADXK010000087.1:0-47662 GCA_023337805.1 Globisporangium barbulae | reverse complement strand
GAGGCGGCGCAGGGACTCTCCTACCTGCACAGCAAGCGCATCATCCACAGCGACATCAAGGCGAACAACATCTTGGCTGTCAACGACAGAATGGCGAAGCTGTGTGACTTTGGATTTTCCCACATTCGCACGCTCTCCATCGGCATGAGCGTCAAGTCACAACCAGTGCCGGCGAGTTGGAGATCATCCGAGTGCTTGCTGAACCAGGGAGCTGGATGCCAACCTGACCTTTAAGTCCGATGTGTACTCGCTCGGCATGACCATCATTGAAGTAAAGACCGGCAACGTGCCATGGAGCATGGTCAGTGATGACGAGATCATAGGCGAAATCGCCGACGGGGATGGCCACTCTCGCCCAGATGGCGTCTTCACCAACAGAGAGTGGAATTTGGTCAAAGCGATGACAGCGTTCGAACCAGAGGAGCGCATGAGTCTGGGAGAGGTAACTGTCGAGCTCGCCGAGCTGGCGAATGAGGAGGAAGTAGCGATCGCCACACCGCCACCCAGCATTCACTGCGGGAAGTGCAGCACTGCAAACCCATCCAACAACAAATTTTGCGGCATGTGTGTGGCACTCCCCTTGGCAAAAGAGCTTCAGCGCAAGCTGCATAGCCGTGAGAAGGATGATAAAAGCTGCAAGCGAGCTAGAAGATGGAGCTGAGCGTGGCGTGGTGGGTTGAAGTATAAAGTTTGTGTCAATGTGTGCGAGCAAGTAGTACGTGCAGGAGCCACAGAAGAATTATAAGAATTTTGATAACTATTCAATGAAGTGTTGCAAACTATTGTTGGTGCACATGAGTCTGATGTGATCCCTGTGTGATGTGTGCCCGAGCTGTGCGTTCCTACCCGGCCATGCAGCCAACAGCACACCGGTTCAGCGACAGCATCTTGGGCATCAGCAGTAGAGGCGCATGCTGCTATTGCGCCTTCGTCAATTAAAGTGGGTGCAGCGCGGTCCAGTCAGAATTGCAGCAGGTTGGGTTGCTAGTCGCTTAGAGACGATGACAATGATTGCACTTTCACTGGGAACTCCAACAACAAACGGAACTCCACCTTCACCTTCTCAACTCTCTCGAGTTGACTTGGCTATGATGCGCTGCTTGTCGCCAGCTGGTTGCCAAGGATCGGCAGCGCGTGCTGAGCGACCCATCTACAGTAACAGCAACAACATCCACGAGCACTACCAGTACGATCGCTACAACGTATTCATGCACGTATATGGTTTACCACGTGTTGTCGTCAGCGAGACCGCGGCTGACCATGCCGATGCAGAGCATGTACTCTTCTTGCGCCAGAGCTCGTTACTGCTCGACTTCCAATCTCTGCGCTCGGAGTTCCTCGCCTGCTCCTGCTGTGTCTTCGTTTGCGCTCGGAGCAGCTCATGTAGCTCTCCCGCTTATGTTCTTGGGCTCAAATCGCATTGATCCTCCATAGCGTTGGCCGCAGTTGTTGCGCGTTGCGTTGCCTCGGTACAGCGGATCGTGCGCTGTCCCGTCGCCCAAGGATCACGCTCATCGTGCTCCAACATCACCTGAAAGCGCTGCAGGCGCACTCGGATTTGCTTCACGGTTATCAACTCAGTGTGGTGCATGTGATGTTCTCGCGCGGTGCTTTCTCTTGTGAGCTCGAGAAGAGAGAAAAATAGATGAGCCGAACTTCAAACTTGTGCGGGCGTCGGCACTTTGGTCGTCGCGGCCAGGGCCTTCGTGCTCGCGTCCAAGTTAGTTGGTCGTGAAGTTGATCTTGGTTCACATGGTCGAGTCTGAGGTCTTGGTCGCGTCCGCGGGGGAAAACACACCGTCGATCCACTCGACGCTCTGGTTGGTCTTGAGCGCACCCACTCGCATCACGGGTCGCCCAGCTCGGTGCCATTGTGCTTTCCGCCACCGTCCGAGTCCTGCTCGCAGAACTCCTTGGTCTACACGTGGCCCGCGGCCACAAAGTCCTTGGCGAACTGGCTGTTGCTGCCGCCGCCGATGCTGTTCGTGTAACCGAGTGCCGCGACGTCTGGCACGTTGGCATCGTCTCGACGTACTCGGAGCGAGTGGTCACGTGTGACGCGCAGATCGCCATTGTGCTGCAGACAACGAGCGCATGACAAGTGAATGTGAAGGACCTTCTGGGCGGCATCTTGGTGAATGAGGACCGCGCCGTTCGCAGCCACAGGTCTGTGAGGCGGATCCGATCGATCGCCGTGAAGTCTAGGGAACTTCTGGAGGTTCGTTGGCACTTAGCATGGCTGCGTCAGCAACGAGATCCATTCATGTAGTCTACAGCACACACAAAATACACGTCAACATCATGCTGTCGAGGTATGTCACCTAGCACCCCTGCATCACACGCAGCCGCTGAGTCACGCATCGTCGTGCTCCTGCTGCTATTGTAAGGACACGCCATGATTTCGCCCTTTTTGTCATTTTTGTGTCGAAGTCCAGTGATAATAGTAGCCTCTAAGGCTACTATTATAATGCGACACTGTTCACCTTCGACTGGCACAACACTTCCAAGTACAAACCTTCGGAGCGGCGGCAAAACGACAACGACACACCCTGCGGCTTCATGTGCAACGCTCCCCACGCCGCCATGGCGATCTCCACCGTTGGTTACGTATCGATGCTGCTGCTCGCGGTGCAGTTCGGGTTGCAGCCGATTCTGTACAAGGAGTTCGCGTCGGGTGTGCGCTCGTCTTCAGCGCTCGTGGTCGCGTGCGAGCTCTGCAAACTGGGCGTGGCGTTCCTCGTGATCATCGCCAACGGCAAGCTGGGCAAGGCGCTCAAGGCGTGGAGCTTCAGGCATAGTCTGCAGGCATCGGGCTTGCCTGCGTGCACGTACGCCGTGCAGAATGTGCTGGTGCAGATATCATATCAGAACCTGCCACCCATCGTGTTCAACCTCGTGAACCAGACCAAGCTGCTCTGGACCGCGCTCTTCGTCTACCTGCTGCTCGGGAAGCGCTTCAGCGTCCAGCAGTGCGGCGCGATGCTTGTGCTGCTTTCGGCCGCAGTGCTGCTCTCGCTCGCGAAAGACAATAGCAGCAACCGTAATGCTGAAAAGGAGCCCGTCGCATCGTTCGAACTGGGTCTGCTGCCTGTGCTGCTCGCGTCCATCCTCTCGGGAGTCGGCGCCGCCATCACACAGCGGTCGATGCAGCTGCACCAGCGCGACGCAGCGCTCGTCACCATCGAGCTATCGGTGTACGGTAGCGTCTTCCTCGTCCTGCCGATGCTCTGGTCCGCGCTGTCGTCGCCTGCTTCGCTCACTATCGACTCGTCCGACTCGCTCGTCACGTCGCTGCTGGACGGCTGCGACGCGTACACGCTCATCCCCGTGGTCACGAACGCTTTCGGCGGCCTGCTCGTCGGCACCGTCACCAAGCACGTCGGCGGCGTGCTCAAGTCCTTCGCGCTCATCTGCGGCATCGCGTTCACGGCCTTCGTCGAGTCGTACGTCTACGGCGCTGTGCTACCCACGGAGGTGTACGTCGCCGCGATGCTCGTGGCATTCAGTCTCTTCCTCTACAGCTCGTACCCTTACAAAGAGGAGCAGCCGCCAGCCGAGGCCAAGAAGAAGACACAGTAGAGAAATGCACCAAAACCACATGCATACTGATAACACAGCCTGCCCAATAGACTTCGATACAAACTGACACGGGGACCCTTCCTTGCACACGGCTGTGAGCTTCTCTTAGCCTACCAGTATTGATTTTCTTCATCGCACTATCTATTGCAGCTCCAGCAGGTTCGTCATCGTCTGGAACGCCGCGCGCTGCTCGGCGGGCTCGTCGCTGGCACGCAGCACCTCGAGCGTCTCGGCAATGCGCTCCTTGTGCACGAGCAAGTGCAGTGCCAAGTCATGCTGGTCTCGGTGGCGCCGCGTCAGCGCCACCAGTACGGACGCCGCCGCAACGCGGATCATCGAGTACTTGGTGTCGCACACGCCATACTCGCCACAACACCTGTTGACGAGCTGATCCATCGTCTGCTTTGCCGCAAAGGCTTGGGCTGGCGCGCTCGCGACGACAGCTGCGAGCGCCCCAAATACCGACTTGCGGATGCTCCACACATTCAGGTCCGATCGCGTGACGCTCTCGCAGAGCCACACGATTGTCTCGGTCGCAGTGGCGGTAGCCGACGAAGTAGTCTCTGAAGAGATCCATTTCGATGGCCACGCCAGCGCCAGTGACTCAAATACGCACTTGACCATGAGCGGCGGAAGTGAAAACTTCTGCGCTTCGTCTTCTACTGTCTCCATAACTTGGTCGTCTGCTTCCTCCTTCTCTGGGCTCGCTCCGGTACTTCCTCTAAACCATCGATGAAACGCGTGGCGCAGTGCCGCAAAGTTTGAGAGCTGAAGCTGCCACTGAGCTGTATCCGAGGACGATGACATCTGCGACGACAGTTTACCGAAACTCGAGATCGCGCTCTCCATGTACGCCATGTCCTTGTTCTTCCACGCTCGCTCACACTCCTCCAAGAGAAGCACGGACAGGAAACGATTCCGAGTTAGTCCTGCATTGTCTACCTCCACATTTGAATCCGCCTTTTCTTTCACAGACGCCAGCTCCACCAGCGCTTCAAGAACCACGCCTTTCCCTTTCCAGAGTCGTCCTGGCACAGCGCTAACGAGGTCTCCCCAGATGCGCTCAGTTTGCTGCGATGTGATGCGGGATCTGTAGCTGGATGTTCCGCCGGTCGCCGTAGATGCGGAAAAAAGCGCGTGGAGCGCCAGCACTGCCTGCTTGCGTGTGTCCCACGCAGTGTGCGTGATAAACCGCGCAATGGACGCCAACGTCGCGTCGATCGACGCCTCAGCGTACAGCACGGACGGCGGGAGCTCGTCGAGCACCGCTGTCCACGTGGTCTTGAGCACCTCGGTCGACGCGAATTGACCGATGAAGGCGCCAGGAAAGACGTGCGTGCAGTACCAGTCGTTGCGGTTGTCCGCCTGCACCATTGCGCTCGCATCGGTGATCGGCGGCACTTTCACCACAAGCTCTTTCGTCGCAATCGCTGTGATCAGCAAGAACCGGTTCGCATCCGACGACTGGGCGACGGGGCTCGTAGAAGGTAGGATGGCGTCGGTCTTGATGTTGTCGACATCACTCACTGCAACACTCTCACCACTTTCCGTAGCGCTTCCTCCATTACTCGCTGGTATCTTCGACTTGTTGAAAGCAAAGATGCCTGAGCGAACGTACTCCCTCACGAGAGGTGCATCGACAAGCGGACACAGGTACGCAGCGGCTCGGCAGTACGTTTGGATGACGAGTCCATCCGTGAGTCCTCCAGACGACGCGCCGTATCGACTCTCTTCATCGCCGTACACGTCATTCTCCGCAGATGTCTTGTTGCCAACGTACGGAACAAACACCTTCGATAGCAGCAACTCGGCGCCACGGCACTTGCGCAGCTCGAACGGCAGCTCGACGGCAAGTGTTGCCACAAAGTTCGCTGAGCCCACGCGAGTGTTGAGACCAACGCCAAAACGCAGCAAGTTCGCCACTCCGCGTGCAAGCTCGTCAACGATCTTCACGCACGTGTCCGTCCCGGCAAGCTCTTTGAGTCGTGTTGTCGAGAGTTCAAGAAGCTGCCCCACAGGTCCGGACTGACTGATGGACACGCGAAGACGCTCGAGCTGGTCTTTCTTCTGCACGTGAAACTGTGCGTACTGTAGCTCCGGCATCTCCAGCGACGAGAGGTACTCAAGCAGCTTCAGAATCAACGAAGCAAGCGATTCTTGAATCGATTCAGCGTCGAGTGCCTTCACCAGGCGAAGCAAAATGTCAATGCCGAGCGCACGACATACCATGTTCTTACTCACAATGCCCTCCGCGATGAGGTACTGCAGCAAGATCTTCCGACATGCCTTGTCGCTCGCCGCGATTCGAAGGCTGAGTTCGCCCATGTAGCGGTACAATTTCAGTCCGACCAAGCAAACGGCCTCCATCACATCATCAACTGCAGCAGACGCGAGCTTCCACAAGTGCAGGAACTCGTCACGCAACTGGTTCGCATCGGCTCCGTTCAAAAGATCGATCAGCGCCACACACGCGGCTTCACGATACTTGAAGTTGCGGCTGCTCTCCAGTCGTCCGAGCAAGAACTTGAAAATCACGGGCCAGCGCTGTTGCAGCAAACTCTTTTCTTGGGTGCTAGTCGTGACAAACTTGCCCTTGGCGAAGTTCCACAGGTTGGTCATCACCTCGGAGACCTTCGAATTCGAGTGGAACTTGAGCAAATATAGCCACGGCACGAGCTTGCTTGTGTTTGAGTAGCTTTCGTCCATCCACAGCTTGCCCGCCTTCTCAATAATCGATAAGCGAAATGCTCGATCCACAGCGACGAACGAGAAACGCGGCTTCCAATTGTCGGTTTCTGCAAACGTCGGAGCAGAAGACTCGAGCAGAGTCTGCCAGATCGGGTCGGTCGTACTCAAATACAGGAGAGCGTACATGAGCTCAGGGTCTCCGATATCCGCAGCGAGATTGCTCACTTCGCGATACGCCGCATTTTCGACCGTTGTACCAGTTGCAGTAGTTGCAGCTGGCGCTTGTGTGGCGGGAGGCGTCGGTCTTGCAATCCCTGGTGCTGGCTCGTCTTGCGTTAAGGCGTCCATGTCCACATTGTCAAAATCTAGGCCGGATACACTGGCTGCAGATGCAGTGAACGCTCGGAAGCAGCGGAGACGGCGGAACAGACTGTCACTAAATTGATCACCCAGCTCGGCGTTTGGCGATCGGAGACGAAGGTACGCAAGCCCTTTCACCGCGCTTTCTTTCGCGATGCTGTTGTTGTCGTTCAGCATCGTGACAAAGAACTCGTGGGTTTCGATCAAAAGCTCGGTAAACATTTCGGATCGAAGAAGTGCGCTCCAGTTGGAAGATACTGCAGAGTTTGGCTCTCCAGACGGCGCAAGTCCAGCGGCACAAACGCACAGCAGCCACGTTGCGGTGCTGCGTCGAACGGTCGGCTGTCGAGACTCTGCAAATTCCTTCAGAAGTCGGGAAAAGATGACGGCCGCACGATTTTCGGCAAACGTGATCTTACTCACGACAGCCGTAGAGTTCACATCACTGGATTCGTGGCTCCCAATAGCTACCAGCGCCTCGCCAACGAGTAGCTGGAGCTCAGGATCTTGCTCGTTCCCAAGCTTCAGCATGGCGTTGACAGCATTCTCGAGCGAGTTAGTCAGGTCAGACAAACTTCCTGTTGTGCTTGGCAGTCCTGCTGTAGCGCGGCTGAGATTCTCAACTGCGGTATACTTGAGCTTCGTCAGCTTCAGCTTGAGACTTCCGTCTGAACTGATACCGCTGAGATCCCACTCCATAACTTTCTGCATTTCTGTCAGGCTTTGCCGCTTGAGCGTCACCCACTCGGTTGCTGCAGACGCATTCTGAAGAAATCGTGTCATGGAGCCAGCCAGACCAACTCCATCCAAAACGCTGCGAAGAAAGTCAATACGGGCGTTCTGGTCCTCTTCGCCCCGCGGGAACCCTGTAAAGTTGGAGCATGACTTGACTTGAGCTGTCAGCAGAATCACCATTTTCTCGTACGCAGCAAGAACGACTGCCACTTGTGCACCACTGAGCTCGTTTGCTTGTTCGACGACAGAAAGCGCGCTTCCAAGCACGTACTGAAGACGAGGAACGTCGTTCAATGGCAGACTTATGTCGTCGAGCTTGAGGCTGATAGCTTGAATCACCTCGTCCACGGCGCGTTCGGTTGAGAAACTCTCGGCTTCGAGCATGCACTGTACGAGCACGCCGATGTTTTGTAGGAAATCTCGGTCCGACGAGCTGCACGCAACGCCCAATAACGGAGGCACTGAGTTTCCTAGAATCTCCGTCAGCGATGCCTTGTCGAACGCGCAGATTTCCACGAGACTCGTCGCCGCAGCTTGGTACATGCCCGAGAGAGCCGCATTGTCACCCGAGACGACAGCACCAGACTTCCCCAATAGCGTCTGCACGAAGTATTCGACCATCACACTTCTTTCGTCCGCAATCTCCATCTCGCCTCCGCTCTGTGAGTTCTTGATCACCTTCAGGCAAAACATTAGGAAGCTTTCCACGGTTCTGGCGTCGGGAATGCTCGTCTTCACATCCTTGTGTGGATACTCCGCGAGCAGATACTTCGAGACAGCGCCGAGCGACGGTAGCGGATCTGTGTACAGGGCTTTCGTTGCCAGCGCTTGCACTTCTTGGTCTTCGTCGCTACAAAGCTTCAAGAGAGCAAATCGCATCGTGATGTTGCTGTCGCTGGCACTCTTACTCAAGAGATCGCCACACCAGGTCGCGATTGCAGCACGGACTCGCGCGTAATTTTTGCTCTTGTCAAAGATTCTGGAGCCATTCAGCAAGCCGATCAACTCACTCTGGATCCTCGCTCGGATCGGTTCGGATGCTTGCAAACCATACGTCCGGGAAAATGACGTAAACGCCTTCAACGCATTCACACCAGTACCGGTTCGGCGCTCTTCTTCGACCAGACAACGCACGAGCAGCACTTGGAAAGCTTGCTCCGAGCCCGCAACGATACTCGGCGCTCGAGTGCCGAGAACAGTGAGAGTCTCGTAGATACCCTGTCGAAACTCGCGCATGAATGCGGCTTGAGACGCTTCGCTGTCTGCGTTCGGATCCATCAGCACCCGCAATAGCGTTGGAAAGATGACTGGCCCCAGGAAATGCTCGACAAACGTACTCTCTGCGTGGATGAATGTCCAGTGACATAATCGGACACCGGCCAGCTTGACTTTGTTCGCGATGTTTTGCGGTCGCGAAGATTCGGTGCCATACATTAAGTGACAAAGCAACTGCAACATCATCGGCATCACGTTGGTCGCCGCTTTCGACTCAGACAACAGTGTCAACGCCTGCAAGATACTCGCATCGGCGAGTCGCGTGCGGTTACTCAGCGCCAACTGCTCGTACCCGCTGAAGGCGCCAGAGCCCTGCACGACTTGGCTGCCCAGCATCAACGTGACGATGCGCCGCATGAGCTGTGCGTCTTCCAGTTGGACGTACTCGTGCTTCATGACGCGCACCAATTGCTCTTCGCAGAAACTCTTAATCGTGTGATGGTGCGACGCGCAGCCAGCGATGTAGTGCACATACTTGTGCTTGCCCGGGATCTCCAGCTCCTTGATGAATCTCAGCGCATTCATTTGCGTGTCGTACAGGCGCTCCTTGTTGAATTCTTCTCCATTCACGACTCGCTGGAGGCGCTCGAGGCGTAATGCCATGAGTCCGAAAACAGGTGCTTCATTTCCGCTTGCGCTTCTTGAAGGCGTGTCGAGCATGACAAAATCCAGCAAAAAGTCCAACAGGACTTCCATGTTGCCCAAGACGCTGGGGTGGATCTCTTTGGTGCTGGTGTCTTCTTCTGGGACCTCTGTACTTGTGTCTCCGGCGTCTGGTGCGCGAAGAAGATCAGGAGCAAGAGGAGGCGGATAGACCGCGTTCCCGGTGATTGGCAATGCGCGAATCAACAGGCGGAAGAAGATCTCTTGCTGCGAAGGCGTGTACTTTTCAAGCGCCTTGAAGATCTCGGCGAGCACCTCACCACGCTCATCTTGTGACGCCGCGCGGAAACCGATCTCTGCGTAGGCAAACAGCAGCACCAACAAACACATCATAAGCATACGCGCACACAGAAAAACAGCACTTCGTAACAACGAGACGAGTACGCACCAATGAACATGAATGCAAAGTTGTGCGTGAACACCGAAAGATCGGTCTCCTGCAACAGCGCTCCCAGTGCTTGAAGCGGCAGCTTTGGACTGGCCAGCGCCTGCAGCCGCGTCTTGACGTGCGAGACCACTTGCAGGATCTGTCTCCCAATCAATACACATACACACAAAGTCAGCACCGAGAAAAATACGCGAACCAAAACGCATGCACATATGACAAGAAAGAAAAGCCCGCCGCCCGCGCACCTTGTCCTTGAGCTGCGCGGCCGAGGGCGCCGCGAGGTCCTTCGGGAAGAGCTTGAGCAGCTGCGGCAGGAGCGATTGCAGCACGTCGAGCATGCGCTCATCGGAGGCGCTCGCGAGGCGGAAGAGCACGCGGTCGAGCGCCTCGACATCCTTCTCGTAGTCCGCCATTGTTCTGTTGCTGTTGGCGAATGCGGGATCTCTTTTGTGTTGACTCGTAGAAGACGAAAAGCTCCCCGTTTCCCCTCGAATCGGACAACAAAAAGATACTTGTTTGAAAAAGTGACGTAATCCCCCTTTTTGAGCAACCGTTACGAGAGTGAAGGTCAGAAGATCTTGCTCGATAATAGTGTTTTTGCAGTTGAAGTGGACATACACCATCGAGGGCAACATGGATACAAATGCAAGTGGCAATGGCTTGAAGAGCGATCCGTTTGTTGTCCAGAGTCCCTATCAGCCATGTTTTGCAACAACGTGACCTCGCATTGCAGAGCTGACTTTACAATCAATATATAGTGTTGTTGTCGTCGCCATTGTCGATCATAGATGGTGTCGTGATTGCTCGCTCCTAGAGCTGCTGCTGAAACTGAGGATCGAGTGCTGGCTCGCTTCGACTCTGTTTTTGATGCGTATGACGCAACTCTAGCAATCGTTCTCCTCGTGTACCTGCTTCTCAGAGTCGTTCGCGTTCAATAGAAAGCTCGTTGTGCCAATGTGATAGAATATTGTGTCGATCAGCTCTCTTCAATGCTGTTGCAACTGCTGCTCTTGCTCATACAACTGAAGCGCAAGCTCTGGGTACGGTCCACATGACCATGCTTAGGCACGCTTTGGCTCAATCTGCTACTTAAGAGCCTCCCGTCACACATCGTTGGCCATTTGCTGGACAGGCGCCGTCGAGGCCGCACCATCAGTGACTGACTACTGCTGGTGGCAGCACTGATATTCGTTCGCGCCATAGGCATTGATGGCACACGTGTGGGCACTGTCTTGCGTCATGCTGTTGCACCGTTGCTGCTGCGATTTGTCGTCCTCAGTAGTGCTGCGGGTGCTGCAACACCGCTCAACACGCTTCACTCGACATCTGCACCGATGTTGCTCTCGCTCAGGTGAAAACTCAAGTTCATCAAAGAGGAAGAGAGAAAATCTTACGCACCACCATTCAATAGAGACGCATGAACTATGTTGGGATGCAAGGCGAAGGAGAGAGAGAAAGAGCTCGCCCTACTTCACGCTCGCTTGCGTTGCGGTACTGTTCACAGAGGCAAGCTAACAAGGCTCTACTGAGCAGTGAAACAAGAGATCTCTTCCAATTCGATCAGCGGCTTACAGCATGATATCTTTTCAAAAAGATATCATTGGTTGCCTGCTCAAGAGAGTATTGAACTCCACATCTTCCGCCGCTCGTTGTTGTCGTCGACAGGACAGCAGTAATGCGAAACTCGGAAATATGTTCTGAAAACTGAGCCGAACACGATGGAGGCTTCAAATGACGGCGTGCATGCATGGTTGTTTTCAAAAGAAGAAACCTCATACCGGATTTTACATGAAAATACCGCTTGGATGGGTGGACAGACGGACACCTTCGCGCTGTTCTTCCTCGCGAAGCTACATGCCGTAGAACTTCAAGAAGTGTATCCATGATACTCCCACAGACTTGATGGGGTCTGGATAATAAAATCTTCTCTCGCTCACATTTACCTGGTGTAAAAGATTATGAAAGGTTGACGAATCTATACGAAAACATACTATCATGTGATTGGCCAAACTCTCAAAGAAATAAAAAAAAGAATGATTTGAACCAGTCAGGTCCCTCCAATCGATCCAGATGCAGCGAATAAAACACCACCTACGACGGGTGCTGTTTCGACCTGTTGTAAAAAAATTCGGTACATTCACGCGCTCAAAACCCGTCTCGACACGAAAAATGGTCATGAAGACGGTGGTGCCGCAGAGCGCGCGCACGTTGAAGGACTTCCTCGTCCCAGGCATGCTCAACCTGACGGTGGAGAAGGCGCTCGCGATGCTTAACGAGCTCTGCTACGCGATGCAGGAAAGCCAGGTGCTGGCACAGCGCGTGTTCAATCGCGTCCTGTTTCTGCGGCAGCAGGTCGAGCACACGCCCATCGGTGCGCGCATCCAGAGTGACCTGATCCTGCGCTACGGCGAGCTCGTGGGTCACGTGCTACAGAACTTCCGCAAGTACTCAAGCAAGACGCTCGTGGCGCGCATCGCGGCGAACAGGCGGTTCCTTGAGGGCGTCGAAGCCATTCACAAAAGGCTTGATTACTTCTTCAAGAAGGTCAACCTCGCTGGGAGAACTGAAATGACCGAGTGGCAAACGCACTGGGAAGCAGACTTGGAGCAACAACAATCGCTGCTTGCGAGCTTCTTGACGAACAAGCTGGTCGTGAACAACGAGCTGACAGAGCGCGGCCTCGAAGAGGCGCTCACAGAGATGAAATTCGAGCTCATTGTGGCACAGAAGACGCAAAAGCAGATCGAGCTCATGAACAACGTCGAGACCTTCTTCCGGTTCCACCACAAGATGTTCGCCAAGGCCATCCCGACGTGGTTCATCGCACGCGACGAGCTCCAGTACAAGCAGGAGCCGTTCGCGATCGGCACGTACGGCGCTATGTTCCGCGGCACGCTCGAGCGCACGAAGACCAAGGTCGTGATCAAGTCCATGTACTCGGACAGCAAGCAGACGCAGGAGGCGATCTACGCCGAGGGTGAGCTCTGGAGTCGTCTCGACCACCCAAACGTGCTGAAGATGAAAGGAGGGTGCTACGTGGGGTCGCCCATGTTCCTTCTCTGCGAGGACGCGGGCGACCGCCGCAACTTCAGTGACTACTTCAGCGACAGCGACAAGAACAAGCAGAAAATGTGGTATCTCTTTCTCGAGGCCGCCGAGGGGCTCTCGTACCTGCATGCGAAGCGCATCGTGCACAACAACCTCAAGTGCAACAACCTGCTCGTCGGCGTGGACGGACGAGCCAAGCTCTGCGACTTTGGGTTCAGCTACGACATGAGCGACCCGACGATCACGAGCCCCAAGAAGCACACGACTGCCGCGCGCTGGAAAGCGCCTGAGTTGCTGAGCAATGCTGACGTGTTCCCGAGCTTCGAGTCGGACATCTATTCACTCGGCATGTGCATCATTGAAGCCGCAACGGGCGCGCTTCCGTGGGGCCGAGCGACACCGGACCAAGTGATCGTCGAGAAAGCGACCACGAAGCAAATGCACGTGCGTCCAAAGGAGTTGGACGACAAGCAGTGGGAGCTCGTCAAGGTGATGTGCGAGACGGAACCCAGCAAGCGAGTGACACTGGCTCAGGCCATGAAGCAGCTCCGTGACGTGATCCGCGTGAGCGAGGGACGCGCCGTGGAAAGCAGTAAGACCTGCAGCAGGTGCGAGAGCGCGAATCCGACGAAGAACAAATTCTGCAATGAGTGCGGCAACCGCTTCCCCGAGGAGAGCATCACAGGCTAAGCTCATCATCGGCATTCCCTTCTGCAAGAAAGTCTGATACCCACTGGGCATGCGATCGATGCTCATCGTTAATGTTGGCGCCTGCATCTTGATGAAATAGGCACGAAATGAAATCACGATTGTCTGAGCGTGTGAGTTTCGGTTTCTAATTTCGAGAAAATCACGGTACTGTTCCCAAATAAAGGATATGATATCAGATTGACGATAGAGATGCTCTAAGACGCAGATTTCTAATTTATGTCTAAATCACAAGCCATGTTTTCTGTTTTGAGCTCCGATCAGTTATGTGCGCTCGCTTGACTTGTCGTTTGTACGATAGCAGAGATGGTGATGCTTTGTAGGCAATACCATATATTTTAAAAATATTTTTTGGTACAGTTTATGATTGTAGAGTTTTGCGTAGAATCTGAATATGGAGTCATCACTGCCAGATCCCAATTGGAAAGTCGCAAAAACAGAAAATAACCTAAAAACAATTCTGTGTTTAAAACACCAGTTTTGTCAGAAACACATTGACCCAAAGAGTTAAGTTCGAAAATGAATTGATGCCCACATTTAGGTCTGGTTTCGTTGTTTTCGATCCAAGACAGCACGATTGAAGCTATTTCTTGTCTTCCTTGCCTTCCTCATTATTCTGCGAGTTTCTTGAAGAAGTTTTTGCGACGCGTGGTGTATACGTCTAGTTTCTTTGGTTTGGCGCGGCCTCTCTTTTTTGAGCTGGATGCATTCAGGACGTCTGGCGTCGGCACGATGTAGAGCGGGTCTGAGAAATACTGAGCAGGAACGGAGCATTTTTGTAGATGTCAACAATCTTAAATGGGGAAAAGTGCTTGTGAACACAGGCTCGAGCGCCTATTGTAGGAGCTGCAGCCACCGGCCGCATCACTGGTGACACTCATCTATGCCCGCGAGTGTGTCCCAGCTGTCGAATGTCTTGAGCCCGGCCATCTTGCCGTGGATATTCGTCAGCAGGTCGTTCGAGATGTTGCACCCTCTTTGTCGAACTTCTCGATCAGCTGCTCGATGTAGCTCGTCTGAAAGTGGTACGCGTACGCCATCGTGAGCAACGGCATGAGTCAGTACAGGTGACTCTGGTAGTCGAGCAGCTTGGTCTCCTCGTGCGGGCCATTGGATTTCACCTGCACTCCCTGGCACCGCACCGCGCAGTAGCGGGTCGTGACCGTCAGCACCTTCTTGCTGAGATAGCACTCAGTCCCTGTCGATCACGTCATCAGCGTGCCCTGTCACGTATACATCCTAACAGAGTGAGAGAGATCGTCATGCGCTTTGAGCGCACCATGTATATTCACGGAGACCGAACATTACAGAAGCAGAACATTCAAGAGTGCCCACACCAGGACTAATGCAGGCTAGTCTGTAGGTGTAGTGTACGCTGTTTGAGTCGTGCTGGTAATAGCAATACACTTTTCTATTCCTCGTGAGCAGCGCAAGTGTGAACGCTTTTTGATGATGCTGTTTGAGAGCATCACGAGCTTTCCGTGCATGTCGATAAGCGCCTCGTACGTCATCTGCGCCTTATGGGTCTGAATGAACTCGCCATCGCGCGTCATGAACGCGTAACGCCGTAGCATGGTGAAGGAGTCACGCGTACGTGGTCGAATTGGATTCAGCCGTTGTCGACGCCCTGGAGCTCAACCTTGGTCAGCAGTTGCCGATACAGATGGTCAGCAGCGGCGCGTGGGTCTGCGGGTCGCTCAGCGACACGAAGAAGCTCTAAAAAGCCTTGTTCTCGCAATCGATCAGCAGCTGCGCAAAGCACATTGTGTGAACTACCTTCTCGCCGGCAGTCCTGCATACAGAGAATCATCGTGCAGAGAGAGAGACATTAGAATTAGGCAATGGGCTCGGCGTAGATGGCTGATGTAGCGCTGACATACCCGTTCTTAGTGTGGATGACAAACTCGTCGGTGACGCGGTCGAATGTGGCCGTGGTCTCGAGCCGGCACGTGTAGCTACCGTGGCTGAGCTCGGTCTGGCGAACGAGCCGAAGATCCCGAGCGTGAGCTGGGACCTTCACCTCGTCCTGCTACTCCTTGTCGTCCTTCTCCATGGTCGCGCCACCGAAGAGCTCGAAGTTCACGGCGAGCTTCACGCAAGAGCGCAGTGCAAATGAGTTGGTGAGAAACAGCGTGGTCGGTGCGCCAAACATTATCCGGCCTAATTGTATCCGGACATGCCGTCGATATATTAGTTCCCTTAAAATTATATATATGCCGTTTACCGTGAATCGATAAGCATTTTCTAAAGACTCGGCGAGAGAAAGGTTAAACGCGATGTAGCAGACAGGTTTGCCTCGTCTAAATGTCATGAAGAGACCTGAAGGGCCAGATACTCTGGATCATATAGAGAAATGGCAGAAAATGGGATCTCTATTTGGATCGCCCTTTTATTTTTTACTGCGCAGTCTTGTAACGAGGCTTTTTATTTGGAGAGCATTCTATATGGAGAATACGTTACTCACGACATTTTTCATTTTACATTTTTTGTAAATTGATGATTTTATCATCTTTTCACCCGAATGCTCTTTTAACACCTTGACTTTGGTGAATGTTGCACCAATTTGAATGTGCACCGAAGGTGAAGTTTACCAGACAGACAAGCAACATTCAGTTTGACTAATCAATTGACACGGGTTTATCGATTTACAAAGGAACTGTTGAGGACTACACAGAACGATATAAAAATATAAAGTTTGAATAAGGATGGTTCCTCGAGTGAGACCACCCAGCAACTCTGGAAAATATCTAGAGAACACATTGCACCTCTTTCCATTGTGTCGTCACTCGTTAGGCCGAACAATTTCTCAGCTGGTCTCTATTTCCATGACGGTGATGACAATCGAGAGCGCTGGCTTCTGGATCGCCCTCTTGTCCGTCGGCTTCGGCTCCGACTCGTACTTCGCCTTGATGGTCTGTGTCTGCTCTGTCGCGACCTGCTTCTGCTTCGACTGCTGCTACTGTAACGCCTCGCCTTTCTATCTCTCGACACTGACCGAAGTCGTCGATCTCTGGAGCTATCGTGGTGCTTGCGGTGTCGGCTTCGAGAATCACGAGATGCACTTCGACTTCTGCTTCGGCGGCGACTCCGACTCCTGCTTCTTATTCTGCTATTCGACTTGATGGATCGCGAGCGGTGCTTATGAGCTTCATCATCACTGCTCTTGCTGCTCCTTGTCGGACTCCGCGATCGCATTCGGCGGCGCTCTGACGATCGCTCTTTGTCTGTGCCACTCTCCTTTCGCTCCGTGTCTCGATGCGGCTCGGTTCTCTTCTTGTCTTTCACAGGTTTCTTCTTTCCACCAGCAGTGCTGCTACTCGTGTTAGTAGATTCGGCGTTCACTTTCACTTTCTTCTTGCCCTTCTCGCCAGCCATCTGCACTTTCACGGGCTTGCCGAGGATCTCCATCGCGTAGTCGCCGTCCTTCACCATTTCGAACGCCTCGACCGCCCGTGCCGCGCACTCAGGACTCTCGTAGCTCACAAACGCAAAACCAGGCGGCTACATTCACACAATCACACACCAGTCATCATCATACAAACAAGCGAGTCAATTACAGTGCCATCACAAACGACACGGCATTGGACGACGTCGAGCCATTTATGCCACGCAACGGATATCAATGGACAATGCAGCGCCCGTACGCACCTTGCGAGCGATCCAGATGTTGTGGATGACGCCGAAGCGCGCAAAGAGCTTCTTTAGGTGCACCTCGTTCGCCTTCGGGATCAAGTTGCCCACGTAGATGCGGCTCGCGCTGCCTTCGCCGTCGCCGTCCGCATCGTCGGCGCTCATGCTCTTTCGTTGCTGCTACAGGCGAGCACGTTTGATGAGCAGGTCCCCTTCAAACCGATATTTTTGTATCAGCTTATCGAAGGGAGCTGTATTGAGGTGCATTACTGTATTGAAGTGCATTGCTGTATCGAAAGCGTAGTGTTACGCACTAATGGCGTTATACAAGGTAAACAGCTGACGAAAGTGGCTTGGCTACATTTTTCGAGCGTGACGCCAGTCGAAGGGGCACAATCGCATTCGCAGCTCAAGACAAGACACAGCACAGTCAAACGCAGAAAATAACAATCTTCTACATGTTTGTTACCTACTGACATGAATGCTTCTTATCGAATCTCGAGTATATCTTCTGCCATTCCGATTCGTTCTTCGAACGTTTCATCTGCCTGGGTCTGGCGATTTCGGTATCCAAGCAACGCCGACTCTCAATATTTGCCTTTGCTGCTCGCTCTCTCGAAGCTCTTGATATATAAATCCAGATGCCAGTCAGCAGTTTTTTCCGATCAATCCGTGCAGCAACGTTCTTTACGCGAACGCCCGTCCGCCGCTCGCCTGCTGCTTACGGTCAGTGCCTCGGCGCACAGGTAATACACACGCGCGATCTTGAGATTCGCTGACGCCAGGACACCACCGCTTTGCTGGTATGGGGGGCAACTTGAATCGAAAGATGCCACGTCAGTGCATGTTCGATTTCCAATGTTCACTCTCATTGATGCAGCAAGTGAATGGGGAATGCACAAGACTTTCTTTTTCAAAGGGAAACCTGGCCAACCAACGGACCTGGTTGGCTGCTTGTTCAAGCTGACTCCATTGGCTTCCAGGAAGCCACTTTGGGGAACAATGGAGGATACTGTAGAAGATATGGCGTGTCGGACAAACGTCAGCCACCCTGTCTCTTTGTATGTTGAAACGTCCGTTGCCGTTCAACGTGACGCTGGATCTCTGCTCTGTAGACGCAGCTGTTATCGCTTGGACTGAGAGGGAGAGAACAGGAAAGGGAGAGTGGGCCAACCCGACGGCTGGCCATTCCGCAATTTCCCTTCAAGCGCATAGATCTTCAAGAGCTACGACTTTAAGTACTACGTGCCCAGGAGCAACGAGCCCAAGAGCTACGAGCACTAGCGAACGTCTTTCCAAGAGATACGTGAGTCTTCCCTTCCGCGTGCTGCGATGTACTGGCGAACGGCAGGTGTCGTGCTCGCGCTCCGCCCACTCGCGTGCGTGTTCTCGTCTACAGAGCTGGTGCTGATGGTGCTGCTTGCGCTGCTGTACGACCGATGCCGGTGGGCAGCTGATAATGATGCGGTTAAAGCGCACGAAGAGCTACAACGTCAAGACGTCGCGCCACAGAAAGAGAGTTGGACGACTGCACCACGCGTTCTGGCTGCTGCGATGAAGACACCAGTGACGGTGAACAAAGCAATTCGAAGCGACGTCATCGGCGGCAGCAAGATGGCTTCGACTGCAAGCATGGACGTCAAGTTATCGCCGCATCGTGATGCAAAAGTGCGTGACGAATCGTACTCGTGTGCTGCTACAGATGACGAGTCCGTGGACTCGTGCTCGACTTCGGACACGTACGATATATTGTCGATTTCCACCCCACTCGCACGTCATGACAAATGCGTTCGGATGAGCGACCACGATTTCTCGGACGTCCTTCTCACCAGCATGGCCATGTCCCGGTGCTCAAGCGAGGTCGCGCCCACCTTCGAGTTCATGCACCAAAGCGGAGAGCTTCAAATCCGCGGTGACACTGTGTAAGTAGTCCTCGATTGTGTCTCTTTCGGTTTCTTCACGTACCGAGTTCGCTAACATCGGCGTCTTTTGTGTTTTCTAGCCTCGACGTATTCAAGCCGTGGCGAAGATGCAGCATCCTGCTATCCGTGATGACTGGGGAACTCTTCGTCCATCGGAAGGCGAAGACGCCTCCTCAAGTCTTCCCGCTGGCTCGCTTCACCGGCGCAGCAATCCACTCCAAACGGCGTCACTCATTCAAGGTGAGAACGAGGGTCTGACCATTTGAGGCTGCCGTGAACGATCATCTGACTCGTCTGTTTTGTGCGTAGGTTATGTTTGATGGACATCCACCGCTCTACTTTCGCGCCACCACGGCTCAAGATGCTGAGCACTGGGTCAAGGCACTGGAGTACGCGAAAGAAACCACTTGGCGGCTCTGGTCGTGATCCGCACCCACACGCCACCAGCGCCGTTGAGCGCAACTTTTTTGTAGTCGTCTATCTGTCTGTCATCCCGGAAGCTCGTTATTTATCAGGACATTGCTCGTTGTGGCATGTACGTGTGAGTCAGTAGCAGTACAACCGCGTCGTCGTAGATTTATTTAACCAGCCGTCGTGTGTTTTTATCTGGCGTGGCATCATCCCAGGACGCACACAAGCTGTAACCAAGATAATGGAAGTCGTTCACAAATGTGCGTGCCTCAGATTCTCCCATTTCTCTGTCTAACTATTGCTTGGAGCTGTACTGCTCTTTCAGGCGCTCGTAGTGCTGCAGCTCCACGGGGGATACGGACGGCACCACCTGCTGCAGCGCTGACAAGAAGTGCATCTGCGACACCGGCACCTGCAGCTCCTCTGCAGGCAGGCGACTCAGCAGCATGCGCACCGTCATGGGGCTGGACGAGTAGCAGTCTTCTGCATTGATCTCCTCTGCTCAAGACACAAAACACACAAGACAGAGTCAGCAAACGCAAGAGCAGGTACGAACACAGCCTTCCGACATGATGGACGCACCGATCTGCTTGTCGAACGCCGCAACGCGATCCTTCAGCGCCGCCGCGAGCGCACTGGAGCAGAGCGCGTAGAAGTCAGCGCCCGTGAAGTTCAGCGGACAGTGCTCCACAACGTCGCCCAGGTCCACGTCCTTGGCGAGCGCGAACTTGCGCGTGAGCGCTTGTACGACCTTCATCTGCGCCGCCTTCTCGTTGCAGATGCCGAGGTACAGAAGGCGGTCGAAGCGGCCCGGACGCAGCAGCCCCGTCTCCAGCAAGTCCGGTCGGTTCGTGGCGCCAATGACGAACACCTGGTCATTGCCACTGGAGCTCCCACTGAGTCCGTCGATCTCCGTCAGCAGCTGCGACACGACGCGGTCCATCACGCCGCCGGAGTCCGAGCCGCGGCCGCGCATGGGTGCCAGCGAGTCCAGCTCGTCGAAGAAGAGGATGCACGGGCGACAGCTCCTCGCTTTCGCGAACACCTGGCGCACGTTCTTCTCGCTCTCACCGATGTACATGTTGAGCAGCTCCGGGCCCTTGACGCTGAGGAAGTTGAGGTTGCACTCGGTCGCGATCGCCTTGGCCAACAACGTCTTACCCGTGCCCGGCGGGCCGTACAGCAGGATGCCCGATCGCTGCCGCACGCCGCTGGCGAAGAGCTCTGGGTGCTTGATCGGCAGCTGCACGACGTCCAGGATTTCCTCCTTCACGTCCTCCAGGCCGCCCACGTCGTCCCACTTGACGTTCGGGATCGTCGCGTTGCCGACCTTGGACGACGACGACTGCGCCTGCTGGCTCTTGATCGCCACTTCCAGGTCGGCCGTGTTGATCGCGACCTCAAAGCTGCTTGCAGCGTCGTCATCACATTCAGCTGCCAGTCGCTCGATGAAGCTCTCGTCGTCCGTGTTCTTCACCAGGCGCTCGACTGCCAGTGAACCAGCGTCCGCAATCAGTGCCGATAGCTCGCCGCACGTGCGTCCAGCCGTCAGCTGCGCCAGTTCGTTCAAGTCCACGTCTGCACTAAACTCGACCGTGGTCATCGCGTGCTGAAAGAAATCGCGGCGCGCCGACTGGTCCGGGGCCTCCAGCTGCAGCTCGTAGAGGAAGCACTGGCGGATGAACTTGGGTACTTCGTTCAGGTCTTCCACGCACGCGATCAAAGGAATGTTGCGGTGGTTCTGGCTCAGGCTGCGAATGCACTCCGAGAGCACGGCGCCGATGCGCAACTCTGCCTCCTCGTTGTCCTTCTCCACGGGGAAGAAGCGGCTGAAGTACAGCAGACACGGCGATAGCGCCTGCGCCTTCATGACCTGGTCGCGCACGTTCTCCAGCAAATGCAGCTCCGACTGGCCCGTCAGCTCCGTGAACGGCATTTCGACAGTGAAGACCCCCAGTTGCTTGGCCACCTGGTGCACCAGCGTCGTCTTCCCGACGCCACGAGGACCGCTGATGAGCACCGATACGGGAACGTCGCACAGCTGCGACGGGTACAAGATCTCGTACAGCTGGTCGAGCGCCTTGGACGGCAGTGAGGCTTCGACCGATGATGAGTAGCTCAGCGTGTGGTTTTCGCAGTACGACAGGAAGCGCTTAATGGTGCCTTCGTCTGGCGCCGGTGCAGAAATCGTCGTGGTCTGCATGAGCTCTGTGGTGTGCGACACACTCAACGCGAGTGCGTCCTTCGCGTCACCTTCCAGCTTCTCCACGCGGAAGAACACGAGCGACGTGTCGACTGGAAGCACGGGCGGCAGGTACACTGACGTGGTGGAGTCTTTCGATTTAGATCCGTCCTCACTGACGTTGTCGTTGCGCACGAAATACAAGGGCGGGATATCGACTTTCTTGTATGGAACGTGCTCTGTCGCTGTAGTGCTCGCGGGGATCGCTGGACTGGTTTCACAGAGTGTGATCGCAAAGATGTCGCCCTCTTGCAGCACCTGCGCCTTGGAGAAGAACGGCCGGATCGCATCCAGAAGCCCATCTCGCTTCTGCATGAGCGCATGGTGGCGACACGACAAGCTGGATACCAGCAGCGGCGCAATTGTGGCATGCAACGCTGGTGCAGGCTGCTCCTGGTGCTTGCGGAGGAACGAGGACGACGTTGGACCGATATCAAGTCCCAGTTCTTGCGGCAGCACAGCTCGAATAACCACCTATATGATATATCGCAAGTTAGTTAGCAATGCACCGGCTACGCATTCGTCATCAATGGCCACAAGATACGAATGAAAACGTACCATTGCAGTCACATGCGCGGTCTTGGTCGCATGCAGCGAGATGCCCAAGTTGAATGCCAACAGCGGCGACAGCGTGATGTCACCAATCACCTCACACTCACCACTTTTCTCTTCATGCGCATTGCCATCCGATCTTGTTGAAGAGCTGGAAAGTGTATCCTCTGCCCCAACGAGCACGAGCTTCGCGACATGCGCACTTTCCCCAATAGCGCTTACCCGCACGTACGAGCCGTTCACGATCTTGAGCTTGCGCAGCACATTGATGTCCGCTGTCATCGCAAGCGTGAGGGCGTCATCTTTAGAGAGTGCCACGCGGCTTTGCTTGCTTGATTGTGTCTGCGCAGGCGTAGCTGCTCGTTCGGACCCCCACACGTGCGCGCGCACGCAGAACGCCGTCTCTGCTGCGCTGGACGTGGCGGAAGTGCCAGCACGCGCATGGAGATCGTCTCCGCGCGCAAACGACGACACCCACATGGCCTTGTAGCTGGTGCTGTGTGGAGAGGTAGCGAGTGCGTGGGAGCTTGGTTGCTTGCCGCTGACCGCTTCGGCGCCGTGGTCGTGCTGGAAATGATACGCAAACGCTTCTTGAACTTTAACCTCAAACAGCCGTCGTCACTTGGCTTGCATGCTGCTGTCAATGTCACGCGAATGTGAAAGACGTAATTACGTAAACGTTTATTGTTGTCTCCTTTTTACTCGAGCGACATGCGTAAAAAGCGCCGACACTGAGGTTTCTCCCCCAGATCTTTTCTGGAAAAGCAACAATTTGCCCATACTAAGACAAGGAAAGCATGAGCAAGCCCGTGGCGAAGAGTGACAAGAAGGCACCGGCCGCCGGTGGCGCTGCCGCCGCGGCGGAGAAGGTTCCGTCGCTGATCGTCGTGACCGAGGAGGACGACGAGTTCGAGGAGTTCGAGGAGGGCAACTGGAGCGCGCAGAGCGAGGAGAAGGACGCGCACGTGAAGCAGCAGTGGCAGGACGACTGGGACGTCGACGATGCGGACGACGACTTCTGCAACCAGCTGCGAAAAGAGCTGCAGAAAGCCAAGTAAAGCGAGCGCCACACAGAGAAACACCCATCGCGCGTGGTGTGCGGATACGAAAGCTGCGGACGCTTGATGGACCTTCTTGAGAAGACTGCATTGTGCATCGATCGATTGCCGTTGTGGACGCGAGCAGGTTACGAATGAAAGTGAACATCCAAGGGGCATGATGACAGCAAATTGACGCATCACCATCGCGACGGCGCTTTGCGGTGCATGATCACAGCGGTTATGGTGCAGGACGATTCGCTGCGTGAGAGATTATTAATGAGTTACACAGGACACAAACAAGTAAGGACAAGAAAGAAAACAAAACAGTATACAGCCACCACACGCCTTCTTCAATCGCGAACTCCGTGCTGTTTTTATGCAAGACGCCTGCAAACAAGTGCCAACTGACTCGAGTGCGTTGACTCTGCGTCATATCCGAAGTCAGCGCTCGAGAACAAGCAACAGACACTATGCAGAGTGACCTTCTTCTCCCCAAAACCACAGGATACACTACTTGCACCTTTCTTTTTCAACCTGCACATCACAAGAACACCAATGGAGCTGCGCAATCCATCAATCGCAGAGAGCACACAGCGCCGTCACCGAGCTTTGCTTTTTCTGTTGCTGATTTATTTGTGTGTATCTGGTTGTTGGCTGGCGTTCGGCACGTGGTCGGCTGCTGGCGGCTCGATCGATCTGTGTCGCGTATGTCTCTCTATTTACTGCTTCTTCAGGTTCTGCGGTGGGGTCGGCGTGAACATGGCGTCGCGCTTCCACTCGGGGATGTACTGCCTGAAATGCGCCCGCTCGTCCTCGTCCTCCGTGTCGAACAAGCTGTTTGGGCTCGTGGCGCCTGCTCGCGCCTTGGACTTCTTGACGTCCGTGGCGGCGGCGCTGGTGGCCTTCTTAGCTGGCTGCAGCAGCTCCTGAATCTGCTCGATCGACTGTCGCGTGTTCATGAGCGTGTCGATCGGGTCGCGCACCTTGAAAGTCTGGAAGCGGATGATCGGGAAGCTATTCTTGAGCTTGAGCTCGATGTCCTTGAGCACCGCCGGCGACGTGTTGAACTGCGACACGATCAGCTTGCCCTCATAGTGGCGCTGCAGCTCGCCCCAGCGGCGGTCTTCGATGCCGTAGCCGAAGCGCTTCTCGCCGCGGTTCTCGAGCGCGCGTACGACGCCACCCTGGCTTGTGATCACCTTGGCGACCTCCTGGAACACCTGCGCCACGTCCTTGGGCGTGGACTTGAGGTTCGTGAGCAGCACTTGCTTGTAGAGCGGCATGGTCGATCGATGGATTGGGTGTCCTCGGGCAATCACTTGACCGCGTCTCGCTTCCACTGGTCACTGGTCCTGTGCTTTTATTTGGGCGGTGCTGGCACAACGCCACTATCGGATTATAGATCAGCAGACCACTCAGCCAGTGGTATTGTGCAATATGTGAACATTGCAAATCCGCAAATGCGGAAAGATAGTAGCATAGTTTGAGTGTGAAAATATTGAATGGTTTTGCGTATTTAAGAAAGTTTAAATCTGCAAATCAAGTGTGCTGAGGACATAGGCAAATCGTGAATGAAAAAAGCTGTGAAATCTTGGCTTGCCCATTTGTATCGAGACTGCTATATTAAGGGCCAGACAACATTTCACAGCTTTTTAAAAAAAGCTGTGAAATGTTGGCTTGCGTTATAATAGCGATCTCGATACAAATGGGCAAGCCAAGATTTCACAGCTTTTAGTAATCATTTTTTGTATGAAACGTCCACCTCAATAGTAGTCTCTAATAATATATTTTTATAGTGAAAATATGTTTTTTGATGATTAACGCATTTTTCAAATTAAACATTCTTTTTACATCATAAAAAATACTTTGTAAACTCATTCAAAACACTTGATTCCAACCTCACAGGACATGGCTACATTTTTTTCAAAAGCGTCCATCGTGAACCTCAATAAGCAGCGCAACGCGACCGCGCTGACCACAACCGAGTGTTCTCAAATCCGTCTCACAAGCCACCAAAGTAGTAGCCCGCTTGTAGCTCTTGCTTCAAACAAGCTTGTACCGCTGCTGGATCGGATCCTCCGGGTCATGCACCGCCACCTCGGCTTTCTGCTTGCTCCACACCAGTCGCGGCGGGATGATCGTGCTGTCGAAGAGATGCGCGTTCGGCACGCGACTCGCGAGACGCCGGAAGTTGCGCGTGATAAGCGACGACGTGAAGTCCACGAGCGACTGCGGCACGTCACGGCCGTAGCCGTTGCTGCGCTTCTCCACGCGCTCGTACGCGACCTCGACGGGGATGTCGAGGCACACGACGTGCGTGTCGAAGCCCGCGGCCTTAGCCTGATCAAGTAGGTTCGCGTAGCTCGTGAAGCTCTTGCCGCTGCCGTGCAGAATGATGTTCTTGCGGCACATGAGCGCGCTGTACAGGTTCTTCTTGAGGATGAAGCGCGCCTCGTCGCGGCACATCTGGTAGCGCACCTGCGGACCCGGGAGGTGGCTCGTCGGTGTGTCCGGGCTCGGCTCGTTGCCCAAGCCGATGTTCAGCATCGCGTGGTAGAACTCGGGCAGCAGTGCGATGACGTCGTCGACGTCAAAGTTCACGTAGTCGCCGAGCTTGAGCTGCCCAATGAGCTCCAGGTGGCCCAGGATCGTCGACTTGCCTGCTCCAGGGATCCCGATCAGCAGCACGAATCGGGGAACACTGAGGTTCTGTGGGGCCAGTTCATAGAGCTGGTGGGCGATATGTGCGTGCAGCCGGAGCCGCTCGTTCGAGAAGTAGCCCTGCTCGTTCGTGTGCAGTTTGAACGTTGATGTCGGCGGGATCTGCTGTAAATGATCGGCGTCCATGATTTCAGCCTCATAGTTGTGCGACGACTCGTCCAGGTTATCCAACGGGTCCTTGATGTTCACCGGCAGCTGATAGTCGGAGATCTCAGGCATCGACATGAGCTTCTCGACCTCCGACGCCACTTCGCGCGTGAAGCTCTTCTTGCTATCGATGTCCAGCGTCGACTGCGACGTGTCGAGAAACAGCGGTCCACAGTTCTGCAGCTCCAGGATATGGAAGCCCGCTGCGCACAGCTCTGCGGCGAATGCGTCAATCTGCATGGGCTCATGCGCCACATGCAAGAACAGCGGCTCTGCGTCGCTCACGGTTGCGCTCTCGCCGTCGTGATTGAACTTCGTCTCCGCCTTGCTCTCCTCGACGGCCTTGTCGTAGTTGATGTCCTCCGTGTTCAGTATGGACAGCCCGTCCTCTGGGATCACGGCGCTCTCTTGGCCCGTCACGATCTCGGCACCGTACTTGTTCAGGAGCTCCAGCAGCTTGTCGTGCTGGGACTCGTCGCGCTCAACGAGCACAAGCGCCTGCGAGCGCAGCAGCAGCTCGTTGTTCTGTACGCAAGACGCCATGGACGTGATATGGAAAAATGTGACGGACACGAGCGCGCGCAGTCGCTTGTGCAGACTCACGAGCTCGCGCTCGTGCATGCGGCATGTGATCGTCACGCGCGAGAGCTCCGGCACGACGGTCGAGCGCACGCAGAGCCCCGTAATGTTCTGGTCCGCGTACCCAAACACGTCCGCGATCTGCGCCAGCGTGCCTACACCGTGCACATAAACAGCACAGCCGCTCAGTAGCTACAACCATATAGTAGGGTAATCATGTACGCTGGCTTCCGTACCTGGTCGGTTGACGACGAGCGCCGAAATGATCCGCTCGTCGATGTTGGACGCCGTGTTGAACGAGTCAGACGCTGGTGTGGAGCTCTGCGTTGACAGCGAGCGCACACTTTTGTGAAGAAGACAGCGGCGACGCTGCTGCGTCATCATCGTAGTGATAGAAACAGCAGTAGATGGCGGTGCCAAGCACGCGGCGCGCCGCCGCAGTATCCGCAGCGCATCCAGTCCCGCCCCCATGTGCGCTGTGCTATCTGAGCTTTGAAGCACAGAAAGCTGAGGGTTCCAAAATAGTGACATTGACGTTTCTGAGCCGTTTTGTCTGCAGTTCAATAATGTCACAATTGTAAGGACGTCACAATTGTGAGGATGTCACAAATGGCGGCATAAGACCAAAGCGCCAATTTCACGAGAGCCGAGAGGTGCATTCCCTAGTTCTCATCTTTCGAAATGGGTTCGCTAGCCTAACGACGGCGTTGACTGTATGTGCCTCTGCGTAGCTGGACCGAATGGTACTTGGCGAGATCGAGGAAGTGAAGAGGAGGCTCGCGAAGCTCATGAGCGACGCCTGAATGCCATATACACACGAGTTGCGAGACCTTGTTGTTCGTTCACCCAGTGTAACTTGCTGACTGCTCTGTGCACAAGAGTGACAGCTTGACTTGCATGAACGATTGCTTTATTGTGATGACGACAGGCTGATGTCAGAGCCTGGAGTCTTTCAACTCGTAGAAGTACCAGCGCAAGCCGTCGACTCGGTCAGACCACTTGGGCCTCCACTCGGGGACGCGGAACTGCAGCCACATAATCACACGGCAGGCAAAGACAACGTCAGTCGAATCCAGAACCAGTAGGCTATGAAGGTGCAGTATACACAGACACACGCGTACCCCAATGGACAGGACGCTCGCGTGGTCACTCAGCTGCCTCTCCAAGTGCGCGCGGATGCCGCGCAGCGACTAGGCGAACGCGTACACGATCGTAACCTTCGCCTGTGAGATGTCAACGCGCAGGATGTCGTCCTTCACAATGTGGATCCTGTCGCCTAACGCCAGCTTCTCGACTGCGAGCTGCGCTTTCTCCACGAGCGCGCTGTCAATCTCGATCCCGAGCGCCTGGCAGCGGTACCGCTGCACACCGAAGATGAGGCTCCTGGTACAGCTCCCGACGCCAGGCTTCGTCTTCTTCAGTGGTGACATCCGAGAGAGCAGAAGGAACAGAACGGCAGCGAGCAAGCGGACGGCGGTGTCGCTGTTGACAGCGTTGCAGCGCCTGCAGTGGCTGTTGATACTGCTGCTGCATCAGCACAGGAGAGTCATGAAGACGAAGACGAAAAGGAGGAAGAAGACTACATTCAGCGCCACCTGCTGTCGTTGTCATCGTTCACAGGTATCGCTCGTATTATAATTACTGTCCCTAGTCCGCGTCTCTAATTTCATTCCTCCTCTTCTACTACTTTGTCTAGCGCTCGAGCATCACGAACGACTCTTCTAAGCTCACTGCAACAGGAACCAAAACTCTATCGCCCTGCTCTGCTCCGTGGTCTCCACCTCCTCGACCGAGCTGGTCTCCGGTTGCCGTCACGACGCGGCCATTTCGTTACTATAGAGGCGCATGGACGCGCTCATCTCCTCCCCTTGCACATGCCACATGGACGAGATAAAGTACGTTGAGCTGGGTGTCTCGCCGAGCCCCGCGCCGGTCTGCAGCTCGAGCATCACGTAGTCGCTCTCCGGCGACAATGGCGACGGCTTTGCGTGCGCCACGACGTCCGTCACGCTGCGGATCATCTTGAATTCGTCTTCTTGAGCACCCACTTGCAACTCGTGTTCGGGTCCGCGCCACCGCTCTCGTGACTAGGGGGACTTGGAAGAAAACAAGTGTTGGCCCGCTGCCAGAACGAACGCCCCAAGCAATCTGGGCGGATGGAGTGACTGGCTCGCTGGTGGAGGTGGTGGAACTATTGTCGTCACGTTCGGCATAATCTCCTCGCTCGAGGGGGGATCGCAAGTCTTGCGTAGTAGCTCTTCGTTTCTGTGAATCTCCTTGATGAGGTATTTCCGCACGTACGCCAGCCTGTTGTGGAAGAGAGCGGCGTAAGCGGCGGTGATGCGACCTCCTTTGTAGACGGCGATGTCTCAAAGTTCGACTTGTAAGCTCTCTTGCTGTAGTTGAAAGAGCCTGCACATGGAAAGAAGACATATGCGTGAACACACAGGCAACAGCATCACGTAGCTTCCTGGAAAGAAGAGAAAGTGCTTGCCGTAAAGAAGGCTCCCTAGAGTCAGAGAGTAGCGCATCACTTTTGAGCTCTGGTGATGGCAAAGACGACGATTTTAGTGATGACGGTGGGAACGACAACACTGGTGACGAAGAGGACGGCGAAAAAGACATCGTGCGCGTGTTTGTGCTCATGCTCGACCGCTTGCGTCGCTACGTGAACCAGCCGTGCGCGTTGGAGTTCGCGACGCTGACTGTGGGGTTGTGCTGTTCTTCGACGACACGACGTGCCAGCAGAAGCACCACGTTGCCGACGCCCGGGGTCGTAGCTAGATGCTGACGAAAAGGTTGTGATCTCACAGGCTCACAGCTCAAAACTTCTTGTAAAGAAACGTTCAAACAGAGAGGGAATATGCTAGACCTCACGTCTCAGCGCTACCGCGTGTTTGAGAAACTGATCGCGATGGTTGCCCGCGACTGCATCGCCGCGCTTGCCATATTCACGATCGCGGGTTCTGCTTTGGAGATATCAAGCCACGCATCATTATGCACAAGAGTAGCGGCGCGTTAGTCAGTGGTGCGAGTCTGCGGCTCGGAGCTCAATGGGGTGGACATCCGCAGGTGCTTCAGGAGTGCCGAGAACCCCGTAGCTGCAGTGCGATGTGTCCTGGGCTGAGTGGTGAGTCGGTATAGATTGTGGTGCGTTGCTCTACGGAGCCACAGCATCTCGTGCTGCGATCCAAGGTGCTGTTGATGAGCTCTGTATAGCTGTGGCTCTCACTTCAATTGGAGTCCCAGTAGCAGCAGCAAAAGGCTCACAACTACTGGCCTCTGGTGGGCTGAACAGTCACTGAGAGTGCGCTATTGGTGGCGCAGCCTGCTGCCCTGGATCGAGCAGTATAAGTTGCCCTTTGGGAGAAGCCAACTTCACTACCTTGTCAATCAAGCAAGCAACAGTTGACTGACATGCTGGGAGCCTGCGAGAGTGAGCTCTATCGTCGAAGGTTGCAACAATTGAGAGCCCGAGAACGTACATATTGAGCCTTTAGAGACTTGTATTACTCAACCATCTCTCGCCAATGGGGTCGCTATGTATTCTGCTGTGCTTGAGCGGTGTCGAAGAGCTCCAGGTACATCGAATCAAATAGAAGGTCTCTCGTGGGTTGACTTGGCTTTTGTTGCATCGAATAAGAAGCTTCGAGCGCGCGAGAGAGAGGCAGAAATCCAACAGTCGATGGAGGTCGCCTCCGTCTTTGGCGATTTTGCTGCTGGACTCAAGATGCGCCACTACTAAACATCCACAACGCATCTAGAAGGGTATTGTTCAACGATGTACACTCGGCTGGCGTGCTCATCCGATACACACGTGCGTGGCAGATGCGTACGTGGATAAGACGCGACGAAGGCACGTGAGCTTGGGTTCACGTTCCAGTACCGCGCAAGTCTTTCGAGGTCGCGAGTCTGTGGCTATCCAGCCAGCGAAGCGGTGGCACTTTTATCGAATGATGAGCAGTAGATGGCGCGTGGCGGATGTGAGCCCAGCCACTTGGGTACAGGCGTGGGGATATGGAGGGCTCTTGGTGCAGTGAATGCTCAACGTGAGCTCTATTATATGCACTAGCGATGAGGACCATGCACTTGCTAGTACTAGAAACAACAGCACCACGCCAGTGTGGTTGCGCTGGTTTCGCATGGAATGCTTTCATTATACATTACTGCTAACTACACAAAATTAATCTTCTATGTTCGATGCCTTCGAGTCAGTTTTTCTTGAAGCCATTGGCCACGAAAGACTTGCGTGCGCTATTGTTCATGGGTGAATGGGTGTTCAACATGACGATAGGGACTTGGTTGTTCGATTAACAACTTTTTCGTAAATATATTGGTTTCACTATGTGAAGCCAGATGGACGTTCAACAACTCAATCACCCACGTGGGTGATTGAGATATTTAACAAGTAGATCCCTAGCCCCCACGTTTTCCATACAAAACAACAGCGCCGCCTACGGGATTAGGTGTCGCTTGTAAAAATAGAAAGATTTCGAAACTGTTACCCATACCACACCGCAAACCGAACAAAAAATGCAAAGCCTTTCAAATCTGATGAGTTTGTGGAATTGATTGTGCGGAATTCTTCAAATGTAGGGGACGAATTCCGCAGTGGTTTCGCTCAGTTTCAAATGCCAAGAGCACACACACTCACACAGTGATCAGCCGATCGCATCATACTCGCACGCGCGCGCACGTAGAGCAATCACACATCCACGCTGCCGATGGAGACGCCAGGAAAGCGTAAGAATGGGCGGAAGATGAAGATCTCCTCCTGCTCCACCAGGTCTCGGAAGACGTGCCGCTCCTCAGCAGGCGAGGCGCAGTGATTGAGTCCTGGAAAGATCTCGCGGTGAAGCTCACAGCGTGCAGCTCGTTTACTCGCCTCATTTCGACGGCAAGAAGGCGCAGAACCGCTTTCTCTCTGCTTAAGAAGTACCATAAGTATAACACGGCATTGGCGTCAAAGTCGGGGCTAGCGAGGCGTACGGCGAGAAACAGTAGTTGCTGGATGAGCTGATGTCAATGTACGACGACCATGAACAGACCAAAGCCGCCAGCGCAAAACGAGAGCGAAAGCGACGAGAAGACGACGAGACCAAAGGCGCTCGGGCTCGTGATGCGTCCATGGAGTCGCTAGGGAAGAGGAAGGCTGCAGAGACAGAGGCGAGTGGAGACAAGCGTGGTAATTTCTCTGGCTTGGTGGCTATGATGGGATAAGACACAGACAAGGAGGTACAAACGCGATGAGTCGGAGTTGCGTAAACAGCAGCACGAAGCGTCACTGAGAGAACACGAGTTTTGTAGAATGCAGTTCAAGAGAAAAACGGTGGACAGAGAGAAAGAGCGGTAGCACCAAGCCCACGAGCAAGAAGCAGGTTGCCTCGAGCGGCTACAACTGGCGAAGATGAAGCTTGACAAGACCATGGCCCTCCTCCAAGCACTAGCTCAGAAGAAAGACGAGTAAAAGCGACAAACAATCATAGCCTTGGATATCTAGCTGTATTAGGCGTTGTTGATTGTCACTGAGGTAGTGAGCTAGCTGGGGCGGGTCGGCGTCGAAGAAATCGCTGATTTGGTTGCCACGATAGTGACAAGTGTGAAAGTTTGTCAGCAACATGGCAACCTTGATCACTTTCTCGACTGGCGAGAGCATGATCTTGTGCGTCTTTACAAAATTCATAAACGCCCAAAGAGTTTTCAGTCGCCCGAACGACCGTTCCACCGACTCACAGACTCGACTCATTGCCTTGTTAAACTCGAGCTTCGTGGAACAGAGGTTGCTTCCTTTGTACGGCGGAATGATGGACCTGCTCACGCCGTACGCAGGGTCCCCATAGATGAATCGATCGCGAAAGACTTCTGCATGCATTTTGAGGTACTTTCGTAGCTTGCTTCGCCGCAGGAGAGTAGCATCGCGGGCTTTGCCTTCAACTGGTCCCAGAAATGCACGCACAAGTCATCTGAGGCCGCCAGTGCTTGAAAGTCCAAGCAGTGTTTTCGCTTGTGTCCGCTATAGAGCTGCTTCTGGAGGTTGTCAAGCTCAGACACTCGGCATGTGGCAACTTTTGTGCCATCCAAGAACCCAAACACGCCAGGAATAACCCACCCCCCCCCCCTCCGCAAAACAGTCGAGCAGTACTCCTCCATTTGGGAAGCAGCAATTCCAAGGCAGGAGTAAAGTCTGTCGCTCCATTGGTCGTGGGCAAGGTGCGCCATGGCGAGAAAATGCGACACAAAGAAGCTCCACTGCAACCGAACTCTCTTGACTGCGCTGTGTAGCGGGGTAGGCGAGGCGATTCAGCAAGATGCACAACGCTCGCTCGATCTCCGCTCTGGGTGGCGATCGTGTTAGGGATCAGCAAATGGACAAGAAGCTCGCGGATGCCGCTCTTGTCGAACCCAAAGCCCACTATGCAGTCAGCGTCGTTATTGCTCTGCAGATCGAGTCGAATGCGGGGTGCGAGAGATTGCGCGACGTGCATGAGGACGCACAGTCGCTTGATACTTACTTCTTTTTGTGCCTCCACAGTCATGCCACAAGTGCTTGGTACATTGCGGCAGACAGAACGCGGCGGACTGGCTAGGCAGGAATGCGACTCGAACTCATGAGCGAAAAGAAAACGCGGCATAGCAAGCTGTCCATTTTTGTCTGTACCAAGATAGCAACAAAGGTGTGAACTGTCTGAGCCTCCACTCCAATCCTCGGCATACGAAACTACCAGAAGTTGCTTCACTCACATTATGAGTCTTCACATTCCGCACGCCTCGCGCGACGAAGTGCATACCACGGCGCGCAACAAGGAACCGCCAAGCGCCACGCCAGTGCAGCGACGAGCAGCGTGCCAATATCATGCATCGAGTTTCTGCTCGCAGTAACCACACACACACCACAATCGCATAGTGATACCTCCGCCACACATAACAGCAGTAACACGAGCAACAACTGGACCGTTCACATTCTGAGCGAGCGCTTCTCGCATGACGACGCCTGTGTCTTCATCGTTGAATTTTGGATGCAATTTGGTTGGGGAGGGCGAGAAGGCACAAAACGGGACTGTTTGTGGGACGGGAACGGAATTGGTTCATAATCCAGAAGCTGAAATTCTACTTTGCACGCACAATTATGGAAACGGGAAAAAAAAAAGATTCGAAATCTAATGGAAAAAAGCTCCGATCTCCTCCCATTCACCCATAATAACACCCATTCACCCATAATAACACCCATTCACCCATACTCAGCGACGTACATGCCTCCTCTCTGTCGATCTTTTATTCATCATTCTCCAATTCGCGCCCTTGTGCACACGTCAAGTCCACCAGTCAGAGGCCGCCAGTGAGCAGCGAGCCCGCATTCACCATCAACATGGGCGACGATGTCGACCACGACCTCATCGACGCGCCGATCTCGACGATCATCAGCACGGGGCTGCTGCTGGGCGTCGTGCACGTGATCACGGGGCCGGACCACCTGAGCGCGCTCATCGTGCTGAGCGCCGGGTCGTCCTGGCGCTCGGCGCAGCTGGGCATGCGCTGGGGTTGCGGCCACTCGACAGGACTCATCATCGTCACCGCGATCTTCCTCGCCGTGGACCAGAAGCTGGATGTCGACACATTCGGCACGTACTGCGACTTCATCGTCGGCATCCTCATGATCGGTCTCGGGCTCTGGAGTCTGCGCCACTATTGGATGATGCGCAAGGAGTACCATCAACAGAAACTGCTAGACCAGCTCGCGCACATGCAGGCGTCGTGCATGCACAGTGGTGCTGACGGCAACGACCGTGGTGGACACCAGGTGCTGTCGCAGCAGTCGCCGCAGACCGCGTTCGTACGCGAGACGCCGCCGTGTGTACTGGAAGACGGGCGAGGCAGCGACGCACCAGTGTTCCACAAGCACTCGTTCGACGAGACCCTCGTGTCCAAGAAGTGCTGCTTCGGCAAGTGCACGGCGCCGTCGTCGGACATCAAGAACCCGCGCACGCAGCAGCTCACGGCGTTCGCATACGGCATTGCGCACGGACTCGCGGGCACCGGTGGCGTGCTGGGCGTACTACCGGCCGTGATCCTTAACGACTGGGGCAAGTCCACGGCGTACTTGCTCTCGTTCTGCATCGCGTCGATCTTCATCATGGGCGTCTTCGCGGCGTCCTACGGCGAGATCACTGGCCGCCTGAGCAAGTTCTCCGAGTCACTGCTCTACCGCATCGGCATCTTCTCGGCCTGCGTGTCGCTCACGGTCGGCATCACCTGGATCATCCTCGTGTCCACGGGCCAGCTTGACGCGGTCTTTGGCTGAGGAGCGGGGCAACAGCAAGTCTCAAGGTCCAAGCTACGCAAGGTCGGCGCTCTCTGTACAAATGTGTGTGGGTGGGATTGCGCGCGTGCGTGTATTGCACGGCGCCACGATTTCTGAAAACTAACTGTTTCTTAATACACAAATGGCTGCGCAACGTTGATGTTAACGAATAAAATGCAGCGCACATGGCGCATGAATGAACGTGCAGTTGTCTTGTTGGTTGCGCACAAGTTGTGAAACAAGCAACATGGCTTCAATTGCGCATTCACACGGCCATTGTGTCCGATGCGGCGGTCGGTCGGTCGGGCAGACATCGCTCTTTTTATGCACATTTGAGAATTATCCAGGTGCATTTGCAACGAAGAGCTCAATTCTCTCACTTCCACAAGATCCCTCGCGAGCGAAAGGGGAATCGCGTGCTGATTAGCAGACAAGCAGACTGAAGACATTATGAGCGAGGCGACTGTAGCGGCGCTTGAGGGCGCGTCGGTCCCGGCGATCATCGGTACGGGGTTGGCCATGGGCGTCGTTCACGTGCTCACGGGGCCGGACCACCTGAGCGCGCTCATCGTGCTGAGCGCCGGATCGTCCTGGCGCTCGGCCCAGCTGGGCATGCGCTGGGGCTGCGGCCACTCGACGGGACTTATCGTCGTCACGGCCGCGTTCCTGGCGCTCAACCAGAAGCTGGACGTCGAGACCTTTGGCTCGTACTGCGACTTCATGGTTGGCTTCCTCATGATCGGTCTCGGGCTCTGGAGTCTGCGCCACTACTGGCTGGTGCGCGCCAAGGTGCAGCAACAGCAGCAGCTGAGCGATGACCTTGAGGTGGAGGCGCCACTTGCGTCGTCCCCCATTGCGGCGCTTGAGACAACCCCGCTGCGTGCTTCGGAGCTCGAACACGTGATCATCGAGCACGGCCTCCACTCGCACCACCCCGGCAGCGCGCACAACCACTCGCACAGCTACGGCCACAGCCACGGCTACAGTGACATCGTCACATCAGCAGAAGCGGATACCACCAGTACGCAGAAGTGGTGCTTCGGTCACTGCGAGGCCGACATCAAGAACCCGACGACGCAGAAGCTCACGGCGTTCGCGTACGGCACGATGCACGGGCTCGCAGGCACGGGCGGCATCCTCGGTGTGCTCCCTGCCGTGATCCTGAACGACTGGGCGAAATCGTCGGCGTACCTGGGTTCGTTCTGCATCGCGTCGATCTTCATCATGGGCATCTTCGCGGCCACCTACGGCGAGATCACGGGCCGTATGAGCCGCTTCTCGGACACGTCGCTCTACCGCATCGGCATCTTCTCGTCCTGCGTCTCGCTCACAGTCGGCGTGCTCTGGGTCGTGCTCGTGTCCACTGGCACGCTCGACGAAGTGTTTGGCTGAGCAAGCAAGTAACAAACAAGTCAAGCAAACAAGCAAGACTTGTTGGACAAGCAATTTGCAAGCAAACACAAGGCTTGTATCGCAAGCAAGCAATAAACAAGTGGGAAGATAGATACCGAGGTGTATGTGTGTGCCCAGTTTAAAGCAACATGAATCTTACGCTTTGTTGGAAGCGACTTATGCGTGGATGCTTGTTGGGCGTGCGTGTGTGTATTGTGAGCATGCCGTGCAGACACCTGTTACAAAATTGACAAGCGAGTGATCAATGGTGGTGGTCATGACCAAACACATCGTCGAGCACGCCGCACGCCTGCAGCACGATCCACACAACGCCCACGACGGCCGACAGCAGCGACGACACAATTGCGATCCGGAACGTGATCAAGGCACTTGCATGTGTAGTTGTGCTTGTGCTAGCATTTGCGCTTGTGCAGTAGATTGCATCACTTTGGTCATCATCTTCGCATTTGGTACTTGCACTTCGACTTGCGCACCACTGGGTCACGCGGCCGTAGAGCGCGGCAAACACGCCCATGCACAAGATTGAGCTTGCGCAAAAGCAGCTCAGGTACGCGATCGCATGCATCGTGCGGTGCATGGCGAGCACGGGCAACACGCCGAGCACGCCTCCGGGGCCAGCGACGCCGTGAACGAGCCCCACAGCCACGCTCGCAAGCGTCTGGCCCTTGCCCGAGACGTACTCGCTGTGGTTTTGCCAGAAAAAGTCGCCAGGACGCGCGTCGTCGGCCGTGATGAGCGTGTACGACGCGTCTTGACACGCGACGGCGCTCCACTTGGACACGGGCTTGGTCTGCACGTCGAACTCCCGCTTGGCGTGGTAGAGTGTCCAAGCGCCGATCACGATAAGCAGCGCACCGGCCACGTAGTTGCAGATGACGCGGAAGACGCCCAGGTTGATGGCATGGCCCAGTGCAAGACACACGGTTGCGACGCTCACGATGCCGAGCGAGTGGCCACAGCCCCACTGCACGCCCAGCGAGAACGCGCGCCACGAGAGACCACTGGAGAGTGCGGCGAGCGCGCTCAGGTGATCCGGTCCTGTTGTTATCAAGTGCGGAAAAGGCACACCCAAGCAAACAAGTCAGCAAACAAGTTGGTATTTGCTTGCGTGCGCATAGAAGTTTTCAGCTTGCTTGTGAGGCTTGTGCGCAAGTCTTGCTTGTTACCTGTGAGGATGTGGACGACGCCCAGCGCGGTGGCAGTGGCCATCACTTTCGCCAGCGACGCGTTCTCTAACGAAGACGACGAGCTGCTGCTGTCATGATGCTCCATGGCTCAAACTATTGTGTGCGTTGTTGTGCAGGCGCTCAGTGTGACCTTTGAAGATCAATCTTTTGTATCCATCGTTATTGTCAGCAACAAATTGCTGCAACATATTTCAAAAAACAAAAAAAACAATCGCTACCGTAAACGCAACGCAAGCAACTTGTTTGCGTTGCGTTTACGGCATTACTACTCAAAGACGTCGTTCATCGTGCCCGTGGCCTGCAGCACAATCCACGCGACGCCCACGATCACGGAGAACGAGGCCGAGAAGAGCCCGATGCGCAGCTCCAGCACGTGCGAGTTGCGGCTCAGGCGGCCCGTGATCTCGCCGTAGAGCGCAGCAAACACGCCCATGATGAAGATCGACGAGACGCAAAACGAGCCCAGGTACGCGACCGACTTGCCCCAGTCGTCCATCACCACGGCCGGCAGCACGCCCAGGATGCCGCCAGGGCCGGCAATGCCGTGTACGATGCCCACGAGCAGTGCGGCGATCTAGGATGCAGCAGCAACAACAATATAAGGATCGGTTATAAGGGACACATGTGTTGGTAGACTAGACATCCACGTACCCGTTGTGTGGTCGGGTTGGACATGTTCAGCGTGCTACAGCAGCATTTTGTCTTGTTGGTCATGCTGGCGTCTTTCTCCTGGAGCTCGAGGTCGTGGAACGCAGTGTCGCTCTTGTCCTCAGCGCCGTCGGCGTCCGTCGTGAGCAGCTGGAAGGACGTGGTGGGCGACGGTGTCGATTGTTGATGCACCACGTCCACCCGTTGCTGTTCCTGCTGCTGCAGGCGCTCGAAAGCGCTGTCTCTGTGTGAAGGTTGCTGCTGCAGTTGCTCTCTGCCACTCGAAGGCGCGCGCTCACTCATGTGCACGAGCGTAAGCGTCGTCTGGTGGCCGCCACCGTGGGCTGAAGAGCGCTGGCTGGTGCCCAATAACGCCAGCTGGGCCTCCTTTAGTTGCACGCGGTACTTTCGCTTGACGTGCACGACGGTCCAGAAGCCCAATCCGATCATGAACACGCCCACGATGTAGTTGAGGTAGCCGCCGACGTCATTGAGGTTGATTGACTGGCCCGCGGCGAAGAAGATGAGCGCCATGATGATGAGCCCGATCGAGTGGCCGCAGCCCCAGCGGATGCCGAGCGAGAACGCCTTCCAGGATGAGCCCGTGGTCATGGCCGCCAGCGCGCTCAGGTGGTCCGGCCCCGTGAGCACGTGCACGATGCCGAGTAGCAAGCCCGTGCCGATGATCTTGGCCAGCGACGCGTGCGAGAGGCTGCTGTCCTCGCCGCTCAGCAGTCGGTGCTGGTCGTGGAGCATCGACATAATGTGTGCACCGGACGGCATGTGCAGGTCTGATGGCTCTGTGGAGCTGAGCTGTGTGTCTCAACGGCTCAATGTGAGCAGCATGCGGTGCAGTGGCGTTGTGGTGCTGGACTGGACTATGACGACTTGAATTTTGATCCTTTTGATTGTAAGAGGCTGTTGATCCGTGTTCGACAAGTTTAAACGATCGGTATCAACAGGGTACCATTTATTCAAGGTATCAGGAAATGCATAAGTACAATAACGATTTCCTGCATCAGCCATATTGTTTGACGTATTGAATTAGAAAGGATCAGATGTGGGAGTACAGCAACTATTTTTTGAGCTGGCAAAATCTGATTGGTGGATAAAAGAGGCGAATGACAGCGGTGGGTCACAGTCTTCTATAAATCATGCCATGCGCGATCATGCTGTTGGAGAGGCTATGTGACATCCTTCCTCATCCCAAAGCGTCATCGCTGTCCACCGGCCCCGAATGCACAGCTTGACATAGGATTTGCTCGACTAGCCACGTTCTGAAACCCAGATTATCCATCAAGTTGATCACGGGTCGTCGCCATTTGCACGAGCCAATGAGTCACGCGGCGAGTCACCATTTGCCGATACGTCATGTCGAGCGGGCTCATTGTGCCAGGCGAGAGCGCTTGAACAGCTACGTGCTGCAGAGCGCAACCGGTGGCTTCATCAGAGAAGCTGACCACCACCACGGCTCAGTCAGAATCGCTTAGTTCCGCCGTTCGCGGTTGCTCAAGCGATCAAAAAGGTGTCGTTATGCAAAGCTAATTCATTTTTGTTCGTTCATTTACGTTTAATTAATCGGTTCTCTCCAGGCACTATCATTGTCTACTGAAAGAGCGCCTTGGCCTTGGCGACGATCGCGTCGCCCATGGCGGTCGTCCCGACGATCTGTGCGCGATTCTCGGTGAGGTCGCCCGTGCGCACGCCGTCCTCCAGCACGTGCTCGACCGCAGACTCGATCAGCTGTGCCTCCTTCTCCATCTGGAACGAGTAGCGCAGCAGCAGCGCGGCCGAGAGGATCTGCGCAATCGGGTTTGCGACGCCCTTGCCGGCGATGTCGGGCGCTGAGCCGCCGATCGGCTCGAAGAGATGCACCTTGTCGCCGAGGCTCGCCGATGGCATGAGCCCGAGCGAGCCGGGGAGCACGGACGCGGCGTCCGACAAGATGTCGCCAAACATGTTGCCCGTGACGATCACGTCGAACTGCGACGGGTTGCGGATGAGCTGCATCACGGCGTTGTCGATGTACATGTAGTCGAGCGCCACGTCCGGGTACTCGGCCGCGACATCCTTCGCAACCTTGCGCCACAGGCGGCTACAGTCCAGCACATTCGCCTTGTCCACCACCGTCAGCTTCTTCGAGCGCTATAGTAAATAACAATACACAAACCAAGCCATAGCATTAGTATCCATGTTGCAAGCAACACTCAGGGCAGCCAATTCTGACACAAGACGTACGTTCTGGGCGGTCTCGAAGGCGAACTTCATTGGAATGCGGATCTCGGCCTCCGAGTACTTCATCACATCGGTCGCGACGCCATCCTTGGTCGCGTGCTCGCCAAAGTAGATGCCCGAGACGAGCTCGCGGATGATCACCATGTCAACGCCGTTCGCGATGATGCTCGGCTTGAGCGGCGACAGGTCCGGCAGCATCGAGTAGATCTTCGCCGGGCGGATGTTTACCGCCAGTTGGAAGTTCTTGCGCAGGCCCAGCAAGCAGTTCTTCTCCGCGTCCTTCCACTGTTACAATGAGAAGCACATACACATAGTGGGTATGAGCATGCGTTCGTAGGGGTACAACAGTCGAGTGGGGGGGGGCGTCACAACGACATACCTTTGGGTCTTCCTGGGCGTCCGGCGGACCGCCCACGGAGCCGAAGAGCACGGCGTCCGAGTTGGCGACCGTGTCGATCGTGGCCTGCGGCAGGTGCGTGTGGAACGCGTCGTAAGCGGCGCCGCCGCAGAGCGCGTGCTCGAAAGCGAACTCATGATGGAAGAGCTCGCCCACGGTCTGCAGCACCTTGACGGCCTCAGCGCACACCTCGGGGCCGATGCCATCGCCCGGCAGCACTGCGATCTTGAACGACTTGCTCATGGTGGCGGTTGTGGAGGTGGAAGACGAAGGCGCTTGGGCGGAAGGATGCGAATTCGGTTGTGCCGATGTCGTCAAGCAGCTTGCCTGCGACTGCTCCACCCCAATTTGCTGATCCAAGAATGCGCATTCGCCCAGAGCCTAAATTAGTGAAGTAGAGAGCCCAAAAATCTTGTTTTGGGACTCTGTGTTTTAATTGCAGATTTTCTGCCAATCTGCGACGAGGCTGTTTGCGCAATTGTAGATTTTGAAGTTTTCAAAATCTACAATCCGAGGGAAAGTGTGATATAAACAAGACTCGCCGGCCAGCCATTCATAGCACTCCACAAGTTTATAGAGACAGGGTTTTATACAGTTCATTTTTTGGTTAGATATGGAACAGTTGGGTTTTACATATTTAAAGAGGTGGGTTGTGCACTGGATCCTTTTTTACACAGACAACTGAGCAATTGAGCAACTAAGCTGGCAAGCATGGCAACGAGCGTCGTGAGCGCGCTCTTCAGGTCGTACGACCTGCGCATGGCAAGCAGTGACGCGATGCGGACATGGTGCACCGCGACCAGGAGGTCCAGTGGTTCAACGACGACTTCGTATGTGCGCATCAATGGCGCACGGCCGACATCGAGCGCTTCCTGCTCAACGAACACGTCGAGAACGAACACTTTGTCTGGCTCAAGCTGACGGTGAACGCTGATGACCATCTCGGCAATCTAAAAGTGCAAGCAAATACCAAAAGGTCATGTTAGTGGCAATCGAGAGACAGACTTCCATAGCAGCAAAGCGTACCTCAGGTTGCAAGGAGATCGACGTACTTTAGCGAATAAGGGCTGCAGAGAAGCCGAAGGAGTGAGCGAGATGAGCGCTGGTCTGGCGTAGAGCGAGCGAGGAAGCAAGTTGGAGAGAAGTGGTGTGGATCGGACGGTCGTTCTACGGTGGGTGCGTGGCGAGGAGGAAAGGAGGAGAAGATGAAGACGAGCTTGAGAAAAAGTGGTTGTTTGCTGATGGTGGTTAATCGGGAAGTGAGAGTTGTGATCCTGCTTGTTTTTCCTACCTTCTAACCTCTTTGTTTCTTGTCCACGGAGGCGCCCTGTGGATAGGACATGGACCGTAGGACACAAGCGCGTGTCGCTGCCGTAGAGCGCAGATTCTGCCTTGCCTTTACCCCCACTGGATTCTTTTGGATTTCTTTTCTATCTACAATGAATCTTCAATCCACAGCACGTGCTCGATGTTTACGCTAATTTGTTCTTGTGCTATCCTAAATGTTTGTAAAAATGGGAAAGGGGAAATGTTGATGGCCATCACGTTGAGAGTGATGATACATCCTTACACAGGTTGCGCCACTAAGTGCATGCAAATATACAGTTTCGAGTTAGTCTTGTTAAGAATATCTAGCAGCTCATCGAAGTGGTCTTCTCCATGGCAATTCGGGGATTTCTGTCCACACGGGCACGTCTGTGTGTTCTTGAAAACGCGGCATTCTCGGCGCGGAGGGAACTTCAGGGTTTTCTTGTATTCTTGGTTGATAATCAATGGCACTTGCTTGTCTGCTTGAAAACGCGGCATTCTCGGCGCGGAGGGAACTTCAGGGTTTTCTTGTATTCTTGGTTGATAATCAATGGCACTTGCTTGTCTGTTTCAAAGTCCGGCTCCAAAAGCCAAAGGAGCGGGTGCTCGAACTGCTCGTTCTGCTCCCCACACGTAAACTGTGGCGACCAGTGCTCCATCTCATATCCGACTCGCTCCTCTTCCCCATCCTGCTCATCCGCATGCTGCCTCGGTGTCAACAGCTGTTCACTCCTGGCCCTCAAGCTGCCGCTGTTCACTATCGTCGTCAGCTTGCAAGTCGTCACCGTTGAAGCCGAGGTCAACCTCACCACCCTCATTGTCGAAGTTGAAGTCGACCTTGCCTCCGTCTTGCCCACAAGGCTCTTCTCTCTCTTCTTGTTCCTGGTCTGCTTGTCTTTAGACTCTTTGTGTTTCAAGCGCCAGCTTGCGCTGAAGCTCTTGATGTTCGAGCTGCTGCACAAGCTCGCTCCACACCTTATATCCTTGTCCACTCGTTTGTGTTGGCGATCGTGCCTTCAGCAACAGCCAAAGCTAGTGCTGCCGCTGCTCGAGATCATTCTCGAGTTCGTAGAACACATGGAGTCGCGATGCATTTGTTCTCGCGCGCACTTACTCGCCGCCATGTACTTTTCGAGCATCTGCTTGAGGTGCGCAACCAACGTCAGTCGATCGGGCTTCGACCATCGGGTAACGTTGGTCAAAAGATCTGCTATCTCGTACGCCCTAAAATCATCACAGTGGAGAGTTCGAGCTGCTCTCAACTGCAATTACGAGAGCGAGGGATCTTCCTGTCCTTCAAGTGCTACTTCGTTCGTGTCGTAGCGGGACACGACGCTGATAGACGTGCCGTCCTATCTGGACTGTCGCACACGGTCGCTCGGGACAAGACACTGCTGGACACATCGTAGTCAGACGTTGTAACGATGGAAGTGTCGCCCATGTTGTCGAATATGGGAAGGGTCGATGACGAGAATCTGGGAATGAGCTGTAGAATCATCAACAGTCGCCGAGTTCTGTTAATTACCAAACTACACGCATCTCCGATAAAACCAGGATCTCGTTGTGTAACCTCATACAAAATGCCTACTAAATGTTGCAAAATGTTGACTTGCCATTTTGTATCGAGATTGCTATTATAAGCACAAGCCAAGATTTTGCAATTTTTTGTTAAAAAAAAGTGGTGAAATGTTTTAGAGTCCTTCAAATAGCAATCTCGATACAAAATGGCAAGTCAACATTTTGCAACATTTAGTAGGCATTTTTGTAGACGCGTTTCCGGGTGAGATCCGATTTTATGGGATTGCGTAATTGCAGGTCTGTTTAAGAGATATTCACGGTATATGTGAGGGTGGTTAAAAGAGATGTACTTTTTATCCAGCTTCACACATATCAATTCAAAACATCTAAAATCGACAGCGCTCTTTACAATAGCAAAGTCAATAACAGAATCACTTTATATCACAGTTCAAGTGCAGCCATTATTCCCAAGAACAACACAATAGCCACGACATGGAGAAGTTCGTGCTACGAGGCGAGGAAGCAGCAGCTGCTCTGCGTGCTCAGCAGAGCACAAGTAGCAGTAGTGATAGGCAGCGTCTGCGCCAGACGACGATCGCCGATGGCTCGAAAGTGGTACGTGCTCCGAGCTCTCTCTATGTTGTGGCAACAAAATGAAGCATGACACATTATCAAACGCAGGTCGTAGAAGAGATGGTGCAGTACCTGAAGGATGAGCTGGACGACGCCAAGACGACTGCCAACATGATCAGCGTCCTCAACGCGCTCGAAAAGCACTACATCTCGCTCGAGATGCTCGAGAAGACGCGCATCGGTGTCTCGCTCTCGCGCATGCAGCGCCGCGCCGAGTCAGGTACGACCTCTTAAGCTGCGAGACGGACCTACAAGCGCAAGGCGCATGGGCTCATACAGCACACGACGCTTCTATTCTTGTTGATAGAGGACGTGCGCAACCGCGCGACGTTGCTACTCAAAGTCTGGAAGGCGCGCGCGAAGAAGGCGATGCAGCGGCGCGCCAGGCGCGTGGAGACCTACGGCCGCAACTTTGCCGACTAAGTATACAAATGCGCTCCGTCATCTCCACCCTGTATGTATTCTTCTAACCTACTGACTGACTCGCTCATTACACTGTCACTTTCCAACCTTGCTCTTGAGCCATCGGCCGAATAGTACTACGTCATCCTTCACGAGGTAGCCCAGGAAACAAAAGTACGCCATGCCCGCAACGAACAGCATGCACAGTCCAAACGCACTCAGCGCCATTCCTTCTAGATTCACGGCGATGAGGTACAAGTTGATCGCGCACACGATGGCGCCGAGCAGCCAGCCGACGACGATCGTCGCGCAGCCGTTCGCGAAGGAGCCCATGATCTGCTTCGAGCTCGTGAACACGAGCACGGGCAGCAGCGCAAATGGTAGTTGGATCGACTGCAACACGTTCAGGGACTCGTCCATGCGGTCGCTGTCCTCCGGGTGCTCCTGGCTCAGCATCGCGACCATGAGCGCGGGCACGAGCGCCACGCAGCGCGTCACGGCGACTCGCTTCCACGGCGACAGGCGCAGATTCAGGAAGCCCTCCATGACGAACTGACCGGCGTACGTACCCGTCATGGTCGAGCTCTGTCCAGCAGCGAGCAGCCCGATCGCCCAGATGATCTCCGCGTACCAGCCGAGCATCTCGCTCATCGCCTGCCCGGCCTGCGAGAGCCCGATGCCCTGGCACATGCCCTGCTTGCCGCTCGCCAATGCGCACGAGCCATACGTCGGTCCGTCGGCGGTGGCACCGGGGACACAGGCGCTGTTGACGCCAAAGTGGTCGTACGATGACGTGCAGTCGGCCGAGAAGAAGCCCTTGGCGAACACGCCGAGCACCGCCAGGTTGATCAGGAACGACACGAAGAGTGCGCCACCGGCCTCGATCGCAAAGTACTTGTTCGCTTCTTGAACCTTGCGTGGGTTGCGGATGTCCACCTGTCGCGTCTGCACGAGCGCCGAGTGCAGGAAAATGTTGTGCGGCATGATCACAGCGCCGAGGATCCCGACCGCCTGCGTCACGGCGTAATTCTCCACGTGCGGCACAAAGCCCGCGGCGACGTCCAGCGTGTCGATGCCGCCACGCACAAAGTTGAGAAAGAAGCACACGAGCATCACGGCAATGAGCGTCACGAAGAACGCCTCGAGCTTGCGGATGCCGTAGCGGTGCAGCAGCAGGAACGTGAACGTGTCCAAGCCCGTGATCTGCAAAGCGAGCATACAGAGGACACGTGAGTCACGTTACTTGCTGGTTAATGCCACAAGTTGCACAAATTATATTGCATTGGATACGCACCAGGCAGCCAACCCAGAGCGGGAAGTTGAACAGGATCTGGAACGCGATCGCCGAGCCCAGCACTTCCTGGATATCGCTATAGATTCACAAGAAGAGCATCATACAAGTCTAGAGCTAAGCATTCGGCCACATATGCTAATCGTGCATTAGCGTACAACGGATGATAGACAAAGACGCACCTGCCGATGATCGCGATCTCGGTCATGACCCAGAGCACGAGCGAGGCCCAGCGTGGGTACTCGCGCGTGCACATCTCGGCCAAATTCTTGCCCGTGACGACACCCAGGCGCGCGGCGAGCACCTGCAGGAAGAAGCCCATGACGGTCGAGCCGAAAAGCACCCAGATGAGCTGGTAACCGCCGTAGGCGCCCGCCTGCAGGTCGCTCTCGAGGTTGCCCGGGTCCACGTACGCGATGCTCATGAGCCATCCAGGACCGGCGTACGCCCACAGTGTGCGCCAACTGTGAATATACACACATATCAATGCAATGCATGTTAGCTTCACGTGACCACCATCACATTGTCAACTGCTCTATGTGTCATACAATAGCATACCTGAACCATTGTCCGCTGGGACCTTCGTCTGGAGCCTCGACCTCGCCGATCGAAAGCGCTAGCGCTTTGTTCACCGCTTCAATGCTGTCCAAGCGCTCGCAGCGGGCGACTTGTTGCTGCTGTTCGTGCGACGGCAGCAGCGCGTCCAGCTCAGTGGCATTCTGCTGCTGTTGCTGGAGAGGCGCGTGGTTGAGCGTGTGGGCGGCGGATGACATAATTTTGCAGCCTGAGAGAAGATTGGAAGGAGCAGGGCTTCGTTGTCCACCGCCGGCGAATGCGGATGACACAAGCTTCGTTAGATGAGACTTTGAAGGGATGGATTGAGACGACACTTTTGAAAACGAATCTTGCGCCTGCCCAGCAGAATGTCGCACGAATGTGCGCCAAAGCGTTTTGGTCCGTTAACGAAAGTCCGACTGTGAAATTGTTACGCGAAGGTGGCATGAACGCAGCAAACCTAAAGTGCTGGTTACCAGTTGAATTTTGTGGTACAGTTCTCCAGAATATTGTCACCTGCAGTGAGCTCATACCCTTTTAAAATTGATATATCTAAAAATCGAAATTACGGAAGCACTTACTGTACTCAACCACCACTCCCAAAGACTTTCAAATTTGGCGCGCTTCGCGCACACGTGGCCCGCCACAGCTCAAAACGCAGCACACCGGCAACCAGAACGGCACGCGATGGCAAAGACTGCAATAACACGCATTCATTTGAATAGCGAGCAGAAGAGCGCGCTGCGCGAGCATCACGCAGCGCACCCGGACATGTCGCGCCAAGAGTTCAGTGAATGGGCAGCGTCTGCGTTCAAGCTGCCGCGTCCGCTCGCCCGAACGTCACTGACTGACCTGCTGAAGCGCCAAGAAGACGGCGCCGAGCGTAACCCGCTGCGAAAGGCAAGTCACTACGCGCACTCGCCCGAGCTGGAAGCGCAGTTAGTGGTGTGGATCAACAGGTGCGAGGAAATGAAGATCCCCATCGTCACAGGAGCAGAAATTCGGCAGAAAGCAGAGATGATACGCTCCATGCTCTTAAATACAGCCACTTCAACCACTGCTGCTGTGCTTTCCAAGTTGATGTTCTC